>SJYX01005577.1:208752-239543 GCA_006410675.1 Oreotragus oreotragus | reverse complement strand
CCAGAAAAACAAACAACCCAATCAAAAAGTGGAAAAAGACCTAAACAGACATTTCTCCAAAGAAGACATACATATGGGTAACAAGCACATGAAAAGATGCTCAACATCTCTCATTATCAGAGAAATGCAAATCAAAACCACAATGAGGTACCATTTCACGCCAGTCAGAATGGCTGCTATCCAAATGCCTACAAGCAATAAATGCTGGAGAGGGTATGGAGAAAAGGGAACCATCTTACACTGTTTGTGGGAATGCAAACTAGTAGAGCCACTATGGAGAACAGTGTGGATATTCCTTGAAAATCTGAAAGTGGAACTGCCATATGATCCAGCAATCCCACTGCTGGCCATACACACCAAAGAAACCAGAATTGAAAGAGACATGTGTACCCCAATGTTCATCGCAGCACTGTTTATAATAGCCAGGACATGGAAACACCTAGATGTCCATCAGCAGATGAATGGATAAGAAAGCTGTGGTACATATACACATTAAAAATAATACATTTGAATCAGTTCTAATGAGGTGGATGAAACTGGAGCCTATTATACAGAGTGAAGTAAGTCAGAAAGAAAAACACCAATACAATATACTAATGCATATGTATAGAATTTAGAAAGATGGTAACAGTAACCTGCATGCAAGACAGCAAAAGAGACACAAATAAATAGAACAGGCTTTTGGACTCTGGGAGAGGGCGAGGGTGGGATGATTTGGGAGAATGGCATTGAAATATGTACACTATCATGTAAGAAACGAATCACTAGTCCAGGTTTGATACAGGATACCAGATGCTTGGGGCTGGTGCACTGGGATGACCCAGAGAGATGATATGGGGAAGGTGGTGGGAAGGGGGTTCAGGGTTGAGAACTTATGTACACCTGTGGTGGACTCATGTTGATGTATGGCAAAACCAATACAATATTGTAAAGTAATTAGCCTCCAATTAAAATAAATAACTTTATATTTAAAAAATAAAAGATATTAACAAAAGTGGCAATCTTCTTCTATATGACGAAAATGAACACATTTTGAGAAAAATATACTTTGGTTGTATTGCAAATTCTTATCTAAATAATCTAGAAGGGAAAAAATATTTTGGAACTGCAAATGTCTCTTAAATTCCAGCTCAAATGTTTTGCTCCAGCTCTGATGCCTTCTTGAAAATGATCATGCATTTGGATAAAAACTGAAAATACAAGAAAATATCAGAAACATGCTACTCTGAAACTTGGTTTTAAAATTTTCTAACTTATAACAGTATGTTTGATTTAGGTCATACCTGAATGGTCTAGCGGTTTTCCCTAGTTCCTCCAATTTAAGTCTGAGTTTTGCAAAAAAGGTGTTCATGATCTGAGCCACAGTCAGCTCCCTATATTGTTTTTAGAGACTATATATAAATTCTCCATCTTTGGCTGCAAAGAATATAATCAATCTGATTTTTGCATTGACCGTCTAGTGTTGTCTACGTGTGGAGTCTTCTCCAGTGTTGTTGGAAGAGGGTGTTGTCTATGACAAGTGTGTTCTCTTGTCTTCCTATTTTTGCATTCCAGGACATTACACAGGAGGCAGTGATAAATACCATCCCTAAGAAAAAGAAATGCAAAAAGGCAAAATGGTTGTTTGAGGAGGCCTTACAAATAGCTGAGAAAAAAAAAAAAAGATGTGGAAGGCAAAGAAGAAAAGGAAAGATATATTCACTTGAATGCAGAATTCCAAAGAATAGCAAGGAGAGATAAGAAAGCCTTCCTCACTGATCAATGCAGAAAAACAGAGGAAAACAATAGAATTGGAAAGACTAGAGATCGCTTCAAGAAAATTAGAGATAAAAAGGAAAATATTTCATGCAAAGATGGGCACAATAAAGGACAGAAATGGTATGACCCTAACAGAAGCAGAAAATATTAAGAAGAGATGGCAAGAATACACAGAAGAACTATACAAAAAAGATTTTCATGATCCAGATAACGACGATAGTGTGACAACACACCTAGAGCCAGACATCCTGGAATGCGATATCAAGTTGGTCTTAAGAAGCATCACTACGAACAAAGCTAGTGGAGGTTATGGAATTTCAGTTGAACTAGTTCATTTCCTAAAAAAAATGATTCTGTGAAAGTGCTTCACTCAATATGCCAGCAAATTTGGAAAACTCAGCAGTGGCCACATAACTGGAAAAATGTCAGTTTTCATTCCAATCCCACAGAAAGGCAATCCCAAAGAATATTCAAACCACCACACAATTGCACTCATCTCACACACTAGCAAAGAAATGTTCAAAATTCTCCAAGTCAGGCTTCAACAGTATGTGAACTGTGAAATTCCAGATGTTCAAGCTGAATTTAGAAAAGGCAGAGGAACCAGAGATCAAACTGCCAATATCTGCTGGATCACTGAAAAAGCAAGAGAGTTTCAGAAAAGCATCTTCTTATGCTTTATTGACTATGACAAAGCCTTTGACTGTGTGGATCACAACAAACTGGTAAATTCTAAGAGATGGGACTACCAGATCACGTGACCTGCCTCCTGAGAAACATGTATGCAGGACAAGAAGCAACAGTTAGAACTGGACATGGAACAACAGACTGATTTCAAATTGGGAAAAGATTATGTCAAGGCTATATATTGTCACCCTGCTTATTTAACTTATATGCAGAGTACATCATGTGAAATGCCGGGCTGGATAAAACACAAGCTGGAATCAAGATTGCCGGGAGAAATATCAATAACCTCTGATAAGATGACATCACCCTTATGACAAAAAAGCAAAGAACTAAGGGCTTCTTGATGATAATGAAAGAAGAATGAAAAAGTTGGCTTAAAACTTGACATTCAGAAAACGAAGATCATGGCCTCCAGCCCATCACTTCATGACAAAAAGATGGGGAGACAATGGAAACAGGGACCAGCTTTTATTTTGTGGAGCTCCAAAATTACTGAAGAAAGTGACTGCAGCCATGAAATTAAAAGACACTTGCTCCTTGGAAGAAAAGCTATGACCAACCTAGACAGCATATTAAAAAGCACAGACATTACCAACAAAGGTCTGTCTAGTTAAAACTACAGTTTTACCAGTAGTCATGCATGGATGTGAGACTTGGACTATAAAGAAATCTGAGTGCCGAAGAATTGATGCTTTTGAACTGTGGTGTTGGAGAAGACTCTTGAGAGTCCCTTGGACTGCAAGGAGATCCAACCAGTCCATCCTAAAGGAAATTAGTCCTGAATATCCATTGGAAGGACCATTGCTGAAGCTGAAACTCCAATACCTTGGCTACCTGATGGGAAGAACTGACTCACTGGAAAAGACCCTGATGCTGGGAAACACTGAAAGCAGGAGGAAAAGGGGATGACAGAGGATGAGATTGTTGGATGGCATTACCGACTCAATGGACATGAGTTTGAGTAAGCTCTGGAAGTTGGTGATGGAAAGGGAAGCCTGATGTGCTTCAGTCCATGGGGTTGCAGAGTAAGATATGACTGAGCTACTGAACTGAATAGTATGTTTAGGGTTTCTCAGGTAGCGCTAGTGATAATGAACCCATCTGCCAATGCAGGAGGTATAAGAGATACAGATTCTGTCCCTGGGTTGGGAATATTTCCTGGAGTATGACAGAGGATGAGATTGTTGGATGGCATTACC
Organism: Oreotragus oreotragus; assembly: GCA_006410675.1. Classification (NCBI taxonomy): domain Eukaryota; kingdom Metazoa; phylum Chordata; class Mammalia; order Artiodactyla; family Bovidae; genus Oreotragus; species Oreotragus oreotragus. The sequence goes on along the minus strand of SJYX01005577.1, from coordinate 235,899 downwards.
GACTCAATGGACATGAGTTTGAGTAAGCTCTGGAAGTTGGTGATGGAAAGGGAAGCCTGATGTGCTTCAGTCCATGGGGTTGCAGAGTAAGATATGACTGAGCTACTGAACTGAATAGTATGTTTAGGGTTTCTCAGGTAGCGCTAGTGATAATGAACCCATCTGCCAATGCAGGAGGTATAAGAGACACAGATTCTGTCCCTGGGTTGGGAATATTTCCTGGAGTGGAGGGCATGGCAACCCACTCCAGTATTCTTATTTGGAGAATCCCATGGACAGAAAAACCTGGCAGTCTATAGTCCATAGGGTCACAAAGAGTTGAACTTGACTAAACTGACTTAGCATACATGCACACAGAAGTATGTTTGTAAGAAAATTGATGTTTTTTTAAATGAAAAATGGTACATTATCATATTTGTAGTTTTTTGTTTGTTTGTTTTCATATTTGTAGTTTTAAAAAAATACTTTTTACCAACCGTATTATTTTTTCCATGATGAAAACATCTTAAGTTTCCATAACTACAAATATTGGTTATAATGGTATTATCTAAATTATTTATGTTTCAGTTATCTTATGAAACTTGTAAAAGAAAAAATAGGGAAAAAAATAGGGCATCTACTGTAATTAAGTAGTGAGCAAGTAGACATACTTTCCAGAAGGTATAAAATAACTTTAATAAAGAGAGAAGATCCACACAACACAATCCACTTAATGATGCCTCCAAGTAGTTAGATTTCCACAACATTAAATCAAGTATTTAACAAAATTTGAATCCAAAAAGAATATTTTTTTTCTTTTTTATAACAAGCTAATTATACTATCATGGAGCAGTTGGGGGAAGAGCCAACCTAAAAATCAAATTCCAAGATAAAATAAGCACATGTTGAAACACATGATAGTTTATTTGATTTGTTTTTAAACAGTATCTATATTTTAAAATGGCATAATTATTTTTGTTACTGTATTTATTGCAGCTAACAATATTGCTTTAAAATTTTTAACTAACTCACAATAAAAGATTTTCATAATGTACCTCAACTAAACCTGTATATCAAAGGAAAGAGTCATTAACAAATGTTTTTCCATAGCTACAGATTTATTCAACACAGTTCAGAAGTAACCCTAACCCACTCCAGTATTCTTGCCTGGAGAATCCCAGGGACAGAGGAGCCTGGTGGGCTGCCATCTATGAGGTTGCACAGAGTCGGACACAAATGAAGCGACTTAGCAGCAGGTGGTGTTCAATACATTTTCTTTCCATGATTGATTTTCCTTTTCTAACTCCATTCCTAAAAAGTCATAGACTATAATAATAGCTTCAGGAAAATTCTGAGCTTAATATGATCAAATCTATGTGGAACTTCAATGCAATATGTCATACTTTGAATCTACTTGATTGCAGTTTATACCCTCTTACCGATGTAGTTCTGCAAATTCAAATTGTCAATAATTAGCGAGACTGCTGAGCATAGCATCTTTTACCCTATATATATGGACACTGGAAAATAAGCATCAAGAAATATACAGATAAATGGGCGGAGGGCAAAAGAGGATGGGGATGAGGAGGGCAAGATTGCTGTAGCTTTTAGCTGAAAATAGTCATCAGGAAGTATATAACTGGCAAAGAAAAAAGAAGACAGAAACTTAGCTATGGATTTCCTGTGGGAAAATGATGAATATGAGAAGAGGAATAATAATAAAGCCACATTCTGCAGCATGATTATCTGTTTAGGGGAAAGGTCTACAAAAATCAGAAGAAGACTTAGCTGAGAAAGAATGGAAGATAAGAGGAAACATGAAGAGGAAAAGTGAAAAGAATAGAGAGGTAAGACAAAATTACTTTTCATAATAACTTCTTTAAAAATATTCTTTGGTCTACATAATATTCAGAATGAATGAATATGTATAAAATGTTTAGCTCTTTTATGGAGTATAAACTACTTGGTGCCAAAGACCTTAACAGATCTTTTAATCAGCATGAAACACAATTACTTGCACCTTGTAGGGGATCAGGAGACTTGAGGAGTCTGTTGTGGTAACTCTATGGTAGACTTACCATCAATGTATTAATATAAAGAAATAGAAATGAATCAGTGACTTCTTTAGTAAGACAACAGGATGCTGTAACATTTTGCACTTTACTAAAAAGTATACTTAGTCAATTTTATATTTTTTCCTTTGTACTGTATTTTCTGCATATGTAAATTCATACCCATAATCCACATGGAAAAGTAATGGGAAAGCCAAGTCTGGTCATGATTCACTGAATTCAAATGTTAAAGGAGTACTTGCGGTGATTTAACACAAATGTAAATTTTGTCATGATTTCAAGCAGAATGAAGCACTCTGCTTTAAAATTTAGAAATAATTAGGAGGAAATAGTTTTAATTAAATATAGACACATATTTGTGTAAGGAGATTTGTGAGTGTTTAAGCAACTAAACTGAAAGATTTTGAGGTCAATTCAACAGTAGTCATATGATAGATGTCATGAGCCAGTTGATAAGATCTCCTCAGTCAGGAAAAACAGAAAAGAATAAAGGGACAGTGATTTTTAGGAAGAAAATATTCTTACTAATAGTAGGTTTAAGCCACACAAAGCAGCATGGTGACATGACTAACAATGTGGAAGATATTTTGATACATGTGCATAATGAGGAATTCCCTGGTAACTCAGTTAATAAAGAATATGCCTGCAGTGCGGGAGACCAGAGTCAATCCCTGGGTCAGGAAGATCCCCTGGAGAAGGAAATGGCAACCCACTCCAGTATTCTTTCCTGGAATATCCCATGGACAGAGGATTCTGGATGGCTACAGTCCATGGTGGTTGCAAGAATTGGACACAACTTTGCAACTAAACCACCACATGATGAGATACATACAGAGAGTATGTATTATTTTCAGTTTGATACATAATCCTAAATCTATGCAAAGAATAGACTCTTTTTCTAAATAAGTTATACTTCCTCCCAATACAGAAAATACTTGTACAAAAATATTATTGGACAGTTCCATTATTGGAGCTTCCCTGGTGGCTCAGACGGTAAAGAATCTGTCAGCAATATGGGAGACCAAGGATTCATCCCTGGGTTGGGAAGATCCCTGCAGAAGAGAAGGACTACCCACTCCAGTAATGTGGCCTGGAGAATTCCATGGACATAGGAGTCTGGAAGGCTACCATCCATGGGGCTGCAAAGAGTCGGACACAACTGAGTGACTTTCACTTTTATAATTTTAAGCTAAACACATTGCATTTATAACTTGACTTTAGTTATTCCTTCTAATGGTTCATGTAATAAAATTACTTTCTTGTCCAAATAGCAGAAATGTGTGGTTTTGATGGGAGTAATATTTCATTATTCCATCTCTTCCCAACATAGTATCATTAATTGCAAATCACATTACAATGTTTTCCATTCTTCACCATAGGATTTGGCTAAACTGAACACCCTTGCTTTTATGCACTGTGCAAACAAACAGAAAACTTTAAATTTTATTTTCTGAGAATGTTTAGATGTCTATCATTAATTCATGCTAAATGAAGAGCATCAGTTCAGTTCAGTCGCTCAGTTGTGTCCAACTCTTTGTGACCCCATGAATCACAGCATGCCAGGCCTCCCTGTCCATCACCAACTCCTGGAGTTTACCCAAACTCATGTCCATTGAATCAGTGATGCCATCCAACAATCTCATCCTGTGTCATCCCCTTCTCCTCCTGCCCTCAATCTTTCCCAACATAAGGGTCCTTTCAAATGAGTCCACTCTTCTCATCAAGTGGCCAAAGTATTGGAGTTTCAACTTCAACATCAGTCCTTCCAATGAACGCCCAGGACTGATCTCCTTTAGGGTGGACTGGTTGGATCTCCTTGCAGTCCAAGGAGCAAGAAGACCATAGTCTTTAATTTTTCACTGTGGGTTTCTGTTAACTTCACCTTGAACTTACAGGGTATTAGATTCACCCAAGCTTGAATATAAGTCCAAAATGTAAATAACCTTAGTCTTTTCTGCTATATGTGTTTTGTTGATGTATGTTTCATACAAATATACATATTTATTTATTTTATCTTCATGGAAATTAACTACATACATTCACATATACTTATCTATTTCATTGTACTATAAAATTAAATAAAAATAAATTTTGGGTAAAATAAATTCACAAGTTTAGAAGGTATTGGCATAGGAAATGACAACCCACTCCAGTGTTCTTGCTTGGAGAGTTCCATGGACAGAAAAGCGTAGCATGCTGCAATCCATGGGGTCGCAAGGAGTCAGACACAACTGAGCTATTAACATACACACAGAGAAGGTACGTTTATATGATATCCATAATAAATTATAACATTGTGTTTATGTTCCTGTAACAAAGAAAATAACGTTGTAAACCAGAGAAACTCTGGCAAACTAGGAAAGGTATAAGATATTCAAAAGAGAGTCAGCCCAGATTCATTATTTTGTAGAACACCATTAAAAAATTATTTTGAATTACCTCACTTAGCCACCATGTCACTACAGCTGATTGACCTTAGGTAAGTCACATAGTGTCTTTGATATCAAGTCTCCTTGTTTCTAAACTTAAAAGGCTGAGTTTGACAAACTGCCAGCAAACAGAGCTGAGAAAGGGGGGGAAAAAGGAGGTCCAAGAGGCTGGAATGCTAAAGTAGGAAGTCAAGAAACACCTGAAGTTACAGGCAAATTTGGCCTTGGAATGTGGAATGAAGCAGGGCAAAGACTAATAGAGTTTTGCCAAGAAAATGCACTGGTCATAGCAAACACCCTTTTCCAACAACACAAGAGAAGACTCTACACATGGACATNTTGTCCGACTGTTAGCGACCCCATGGACTGCAGCCCACCAGGCTACTCCGTCCATTGGATTTTCCAGGCAAGAGTACTGGGGTGGGGTGCCATTGCTGGAATGCAAATGTAGAAAATGAAGAAACACCTGGAGTGACAGGCAAATTTGGTCTTGGAGTACAGAATGAAGCAGGGTAAAGGCTAGTAGAGTTTTGCCAAGAGAACTTACTGGTCATAGCAAACACCCTCTTCCAACAACACAAGAGAAGACTCTACACATGGACATCACCAGATGGTCAACACTGAAATCAGATTGATTATATTCTTTGCAGCCAAAGATGGAGCCAAAACAAGACCAGGAGCTGACTGTTGCTCAGCTTATTCAGACTTAAATTGAAGATAGTTGTTTAGAGAATAATTAATCATTTTTTTTCTCAATGCCATTGTTCCAAATTTTAAATAAATGTTTCAACATACTTATCCTTGCAAAACAAGAAGCATATATGGACTGTGATAGAATGACAAGGTAGGAGAATGTTGGCCTTGATGGAATTGTGTCATTTGTTCCTTAACTACTTTTGTGTACCTGCTCTGTTCAACATGATGTTAGGCACTTGGTGTACATTGGTAATAACATGTTCCTATGGCACCCCACCCCAGTACTCTTGCCTGGAAAATCCCATGGACGGAGGAGCCTGATGGGCTGCAGTCCATGGGGTCGCTAAGAGTCGGATACGACTAAGCGACTTCACTTTCACTTTTCACTTTCATGCATTGGAGAAGGAAATGGCAACCCACTCCAGTGTTCTTGCCTGGAGAATCCCAGGGACGGGGGAGCCTGGTGGGCTGCCATCTATGGGGTTGCACAGAGTCGGACACGACTGAAGTGACTTAGCAGCAGCATAAGCCAGAGGGTCATCAGTCCAACACCAGTTAGCAATGACTAAGGTTATCAGTGAAACCACAAGCAACAAGGGAAGCAAATAATGAAAAATAGCAAATGCTAGGGGAAGAGTTATCTTTGTTTTTCTTTTCCATTATAGTTTATTACAAGGTTCTGAATATAGTTCCCTGTGCTATACAGTGGAACCTTGTTACCTTTTTTATATATAGTTGCTTTTATCCACTGGGAGCTTCCCTGGTGGCTGAGATGGTAAAGAACCTGCCTGCAGTGTGGGAGACCCAGGTCTGATCCCTTGAAGAAGGGACTAGCTACCCACTCCAGTATTCTTGCCTGGAGAATTCCATGGACAGATGAGCCTGGGTGGGGGGGTACAGTCCAGGGGGTTGCAAAGAGTCAAAAACAACTGAGTGACTAACACTTTAAGTTTGTATCCACTAATCCTAAACCTCTAATTTACCCTCCTCTTGTCTTTCCCCTGTGGTCACCATGCTGGTCAGAATGGCCATCACGAACAAGTCTACAAATACTAAACGCCAGAGAGGGTGCAGAGAAATGGGAACTGTTTCTACACAGGAACTTACATTCCTACCTCCTATACTGTAGGTTGGAGTGTAAATTGGTACAACTGCTATGGGAAACAGTATAGAGATTCCTTAAAAAAACAAAAATAGAGTTGTGACATGATCCAGCAGTCCTATTCCTGGGCATATATCTGGAGAAAAACTCTAATTCGAAAAGATCCATGCACCCCTGTGTTCACAGCAGCACTATGTGCAACAGCCAGGATGTGTGCGCTCAGCCACTTCAGGCGTGCCCAACTCTTGTGCCCTTATGGACTGCGGCCCATCAGGCTCCTCTGTCCATGGGGATTCTCCAGGCAAGACTATTGGAGTAGGTTGCTATGCCCTCCTCCAGGGGATCTTCCAGACCCAGGGATAGAACCTACATCTCTTAGGTCTTTCACACTGGCAGGTGGATTCTTTGCTGCTCACACCACCTGGGTAAGCCAAGACATGATAGCTACCTAAATGTCCATCAACAGATGAGTGGATAAAGAAGATGTGTGTGTGTGTGTGTGTGTGTGTGTGTGTGTGTGTGTGTGAATGAATATTACTCAGCCACAAAAAAAAATGCAATAATTCCATTTGCAGCAACATGGATGGACCTAGAGAATGTCTTTGAGTTTTGGACAAGAGGACTCAGAGTTAAAAGAGATGAGAAGCTAGTTTGAAGTTATTTGTGTGGTCAGTGGTAGGATGTGGACTCTACATAGAGCTAGAACTGTCATTCCAGAATTCCCCACTGGTGATTATTCCAACACAAACTCCCTGCCTAGACCCATCAGTGTTACCCTAACACCCTGAGAGCATAAAGTTCTGGTCCCTTGATCCTGCTTTGCCTCTCTCTACTTCATTGCTCCTTCTCTGCTATAGCATTTTCATCACACTTGCCCATGGGTTACACACAGATGTGCCTTTGCTCACACTATGCTTAGGGCTGTCCTCCTGAGCGTCATAACCCCTCACCCAGTTCTTTCTTCAGGAAGCCTTCATGAACACACACACAGTAGGGGTTATCTTCCCTCCCTCTGGCCTCAGGGCTACTGAAATTATTGCCTTTGGACCACATCTGGCTGCTGCATTTTTTCGGAGGAGTGGGGCATAAACTAAAGAGGTTTTTACATTTCTAAAAGTTGGAAAAAAATTTTAAAAATTCCATGAGATGTGAAATTATATGAAATCAAATGTCAGTGTCCTGAAATAAAGTTTTATTAGAGGATTGTGACCTCTATTCCTAACATATTGTCTATAGCTGTTTGTGTTACAGGGGCAGAGTTGAACAGTTTCAAGAAACCAGGTGGCTTGCAAAGCCTGAAATATTTATCTTGCAGTCTTGCAAAGTCTGAAATATTTCTCTCATTTGCTAGTCAATAAATTACAATGCATTGCCCTCCTGGTTAATGAATAATTGATTTTTTAAGGAAGGATAATTGAAACAACATGATTAATGTCTTCTGTCTGTGGTAAAAGAAAAGAAAGGAAAAGAAAATGTAGTATGATTGGCAGATTTTTGGCATATAAACTGGAAACTTAGTTTTCTGTGGTCTTCAGTGTAGAGTTAAATGTTCTCCATAGGGAAGAAAATATTAGAATTTCTTATTTTATCTTTTTTTTTTTCTTCTGAGAATAAGACCAGGTTAGAGCTTTACAAAGATTGGAGGTACAGAACCACTTGGCGCCTTTGTTTGGACATTATCCACAGGCAGTGTTTAGGGGCTCCTGTGGGGGTCTGGGGGCTCCACATGGAGTCTGGGGGGCCTGGGGGCCCTTGCTTGGCTTGTTTATTTGCTTACTGCGTTCTGCTGTGTACTGGAGCTTATGTGAATTAAGTTATACTTATCTATGGATTATATTTAATGTTAGCCAAACCAATCCTCACAAAATGAGCATATTGCTTAAAATGATTCTTGAAAAATAAAGGTGGCTTAAATTTGATAATGCAAATATATTTTACATGAGTAAAAAATTAGAATGTGACAGAACTGGTGATTTCTAGAGTGAGCTCAGTGTCGGACATAGAGGTGAAAATGATCTATTTCACCTTAGAGAAGTGGCTAAAAATATATTTTTTAAAAAAATGTCAGAAACTGATGTATATTTACTGTGAATCTCAATTCATAGTAAATTTTGTGACTTTGTGGGGTATTTTTTCAAATTTGACACTTCTTTTTAGAACTAAGTGAAATGAACTTGTGAATTCCTGTGTTACAAGGTTAAAACAATATTTTCAATTGAGGCATATTTACTGACAATAGTTATAGTAATAACATTGAAAGGGAGAATTATGTTTCTGTCTTTCATAAAGATAAAACATGTATTTTATTTTTGCATAGGTTTTACTTTTTTATTTTTAAAGAAGTTCATAATGTTCATTGTATATTACTATAATATTAAATGTATAGAATTTATAAACCTACAATAAACATGCAAGAAGAATGTGCTCCAGAAGTCTTACTAATTAGAAATCTTAAAACTGATGTTATTAGACAATTCATTATTAGAAACTGTCGTTATTAGACAATTGTATGCCGCTTAAACATTGATTGTAAAGAAGGGATAGCTTCTCCTCAGTCCTGTTCTCACTCTGATCTTCATAAAATATTTAATTGGCTTGTAAATAATTTTTGAAAAAACATTTGTTTGAGAAGAATTGCTTGTAACTCTGAAGTCAGAGTCTGCGGACACTGGGTGAGGGAAACCTTTAATTTTATACCTGGTTGTTTTTTATCTAATAAATAGAATTTTTATGCTTTGTTCTTTTTGAGACTATAGACTCCATATGGGGATGGACCATGTCTATTTTATTGACTGAATCTTGAGTACCCTGTGTAGGGCTTAACCCGATGGGGATTGACTTGCTGATTATCTCTGACTTTAAAACCAGCGACAAGAGGGAGAGGGAGAGGGAGAGGGTGGGATGATTTGGGAGAATAGCATTGAAATATGTATACTATCATGATAGGTAATCCGAGGAGTATCGGTCATTAGAATTGCACAGCATCACAGCTGGGCTGTGCTAATGTTTGTCTATATGTATAAGTGTAATCTGGATACTTTTATTGTGACACAGTGTATTCACTTCAACTTTTGATTCAGCTGACTTCAGTTCATATTATAAGCCCAATATGGGAGGATAAAATGATTTCGCATTTTCATTTTATTTCAACCCTTATGGGGCCCTACTTCAGGCAGTGCTGGATGGTGACCACAGAGAAATGAATTTAGTCAGGTCTCTGGTGAAAGGAATTCCGAAAGAGCCACAGACCCCTACAACATGTGATAAATCATGCATGGGAAGGGATAATTCTAGTGTGCTGGGGGAACAGAGAAAAAGGAATAAACAGAGCGCCTGGTGGCCCTAATGATGAAAGAACTCAGTCCCATGAATGAGGAAAGGCATTTATGGGACACCCTCAGACAGACAAGCCTGTGTTCATGAAATGCATGGACAGTACAAGGTAAAGACCAACGATGACGGGACGAGGATAATGGGGGAGTTTCCTGGAGAAGCAAAGACTTAAATTGCTTCCGCTCAGGCTCGTTGGTTCTGCTCTTCTTGAGACTTTATGCCAAAGTGAAGAAAGGAGGAGTGAAAAAGAAAGGCAAAGGAAGCTTTTTAGCTCACCCCTCTGAGGCACGACTTCTGAAATGATTGAAGGAAATTAAAACTGCCCTGGAACTCACTGGCTGCATGTGACTGCCTTCCCACTGCGAAGCCACAGCTCTCTGTTTCATGCCTGCTCTCCTCTGTATTATGTAAACTTGTACACACTAGCCTCTTCCCTCTTCCCTGGATCTTTCTTATTTCTTTTTTCGTTGGAAAGAACATAAATTCCTTCTGGACATTATTTTCCAGCAGAAATAAGAAACACACAGAAAGAAAAAAGAATAAAGAGCAGCTTCTTGTTCATGAGGACATTCACTGTTTATCCGTGAAGTCTCAGGCATTTGCATATGTTGGCGTTTGCAGGCACAACTGGATATCACTACTTTGCCAAAATAATCTATAGAGGGTATTAATTGTGAGTCAACTGATCATTTTGCAGCTCAAAAGCATTTATTATCTTCTATGGTTGAGGTTTCTACGGTTTGGGGATTATGGCCAATTGAAATTAGTGTGCAGCGTCTAGACAGTGAAATGTAGTTGGTAAGCAGACAGGCTTAGGTAACAGACGTGGCTGGCGTGAGGAGCTGGAACCTGACTTCATTTCCTCTGTGACCTAGAGCAAGTCTATTAATTTTACAAGCTTTTGTTTCCTAATTTGCATATGGGGAGAATCTTGACCTCATGGGATTAGGATGAAACAAGACCAAAAGTAGCACTGGCTAGATTATAGAATCCTCCTCATCACCAGTCTTAGTCCTCCATTCTCATTTTTTTATGGAAAAAAAAAAATACTGGTGCTCGGTGAGGATAAACATGTTTTTAATAGATACACTCTTCCATGTGCTAATAGTAGCTTTAGGCTGAGCATGATCATTAGAGCTTCAGTTATCATCTAGATGAGACAGTCTTAGGAGATGGGGGTCAACCTGTTAAATCCTTCCAAACCTTTGGCAGTGAGTCAGGCACCATTTCTGACCCAATGTTCTACTTAGCTTGCCTTTAAGCCTTTGATTAGGTGCTGAAGTGGAACTGACTATGGATCTCCACTGCATATACCCGTCGATCCCTGTTCAGATCTTCAGAGTTAGCAAGAGTAAATTCAATTATTTTCCCATGAATTTGCAGGTGGTTAACATACTTTCCTCTCTAAGTCAGCAGCAGCAACATTCTATCCTCTTTAAGTCTGTTCTTTTTTTTTTTTTTTTTTAGCGGTTTGAATTTTTTATCACGAAGTTACTTTCCCTCCATGAATATTATTTTTTATTTTTATTTAAAAAATTTTTTTTAAACTTTATTTTTTTTACTTTATTTTACTTTACAGTACTGTATTGGTTTTGTAAGTCTGTTCTTTTGTAGCGTTAGCATCTCCAATTCCTTGAGTGGTTCCTTAACTGAGACTGGATCTGCCTTCTACATCACTCTGATTTCACTCCAAATTTGCTTCAGAAAGTTAATATCTCTCCTCTTAACTGTGCTTCCAGAAACTAATGTGGTATTCCAGATTTCTCAGTATAGAGTACATAAGCTCTGTTGCCAGAGTCTCATCTTTGAAATGTATAATCTCAGTTGGTAAAAATTATACAGCTGTTTTTATATTTCAAATTAAATGGAAATTTAAATGGTTAAGGAGGTAATGACAGGACCCATCCATACCAACAGAGGTCAAACATAAAAATTTTTGTGCACATGGACCCACACAAGATGAAAAAAAAAATCCCATTCTTATATCTTGTTTGCAAGCAAATGTTAAATTCTAGTAGCTTTTAAAATGAGTTTCTCTTATAGCATTAAAGATGGCTAACCTAATTTTGATTAAAAAATTTTTCCGAGTGGCAATTTTAAGAATGAAAATCTATATGCTATAATTATGTGGGTAAGTTAATTTGAAAGCTGTATCTGTTTATATATAAAAATCTGTAAATCTAATTTGGATTAAGGATAGCATCTTCAGTTTTGGACTAAACTTACATAATACTTTAATTCTATTGTGTTGAATATTATTCCAGGAATACTAAAGAGATCTTGATTAGAAAAAAATAAAAGCAGCCCTGATCGAAATAGGTTTGTGATGAGTTTTTAAACGTGAGGATCAAGCTGGAATGTGCCTCCTAATCTTGTGTTTATATCTGTCTTGGCATCCTGTGAAGTGCTGACACTTTTTATCCCTGGAATATAGATAGTCTTCAGGTTCTTAGCTTCTACAGAAAATGCTTCCTAAGCAATAGGTTTAACCTTGGGTCAGCCTTGCTAGTTTGAGAGAGGCACAGTTCAATGTTACTGATGTAGGCAAATTCAGCAATTAGTTAAATCAAAGTGACATAGAGGGATCATCTCTACTATAGGACAATTCTTCACATTTCTTCACTACTTTTTTTTTTCTTAAATTTTTATTTTTACTTTATTTTACTTTACTGTATTGGTTTTGGCATACATTGACATGAATCCGTCATGGGTGTACATGAACTCCCTTAATATTTTATCTGAGCTGCTTTTCCTGTTGGTAGGTAGAACCATTCATTTAATTTAAGGTGAAGGCTGCAGAGTAGAAGCATAATCCAACCAGAATCTTCCCCATTTTTAAAAATTCCATGATGGCCCCAACCTTGGGGATATGTTTGATACAGAAAAGGAGAATTTTAGCTCGAGGGCTACAAGGACGTGGGCGTTTACACGGGTACTTCTCTTCTGGTGTTGTGGAGATTCGAGAATTTGTAGAGCTAAGTTGAAAGCTGGAATCTTGACCACTCAGTTATGCAGTAACAATGGGCAACGAATGGTGACTCACTGTGTGCACTTGGAAATAAAGGTATTCATTGTTTGGAAAGACAAGGGGGAGTTGCCCTGGGACAAGGCCCCGCCCCTTCTAGTCAAGTGAACAAAGCAACACCGGTTCCATCTTGCGGTGTTTTCATTTTAGAGAGAGTTTATGCAGCTGCCAGGCCTCAACTAGATAATTAAGATGACAGTCTCTATTTTTTATTCCTATTTGTTAGCCCAGTGAACTGTGTTTATCTTGGGTCCGTGGTCATAAAGAACCACTTGGAGGAGAACTCTTAGAGAATTCAAATAGCTGAGTTGAAAGTGGTAGAAATACATACTTGAGAAATACAGTGCTGGCCTTACTGCTTATCCGACGTGCTAGGTTTTGTGGTCAAGTACTAACAGAAGAGGGGAGCAGGCTCTGCTGGCCTTGGCATAGGTCTCCTAGAGCAGGTGAGCCCAAGCACTAGACGCCATCCGGCTAGTGGGAGTGCATTCCTCAACTACGTGCACTGGCCACACAAGACTGTATTTTCTAGGAGCCAGGGTATGGTGAGAAAAACAGTTACCCCAGAACTGTCTTTGGCTTTAGAATAACCGACTCTACATAGTGCTGTCAGACTGGTTTCCACCTGACATTCCTTCATTTGCTAATACCACAGCCTTGCTGTTAATACTGCAGCGGTACAAATGATTAGAATCAGAAAGGTTAGAGGCTTCAGATCCAGGTTTTCCAATGCCAGTTGCTGTTCCTTTCCTGCTGCATCCTGCCGTCTCTCAGGAGAGGGTCTGTTTATGGCTGAGCTGCGACTCCAGTGGAGGCCGAGGAGACAGGGACAAATGCTGGTCTTTTCAGATAGGTCTTTATTATTAGGCTCTGCCCTGTAATAACTGTTAAATTATGCCTAAGGCAGGCCTTTTGGCAAGGTCAGGGCACTATAAAGCCTTTCTGTAAAGTGAAATTCCTGTTGGGAGGCTTTTAAGGTTTTTATATTTTAATGAAGTTATTAAAATGAAAGTTCAGACTTGCATAATTCATAAGTGTTCACTGCCTCTTTTAAAATCTCTGCCACAAAATTCTTCTTAAAAATTTTTCAGTGAAATTCTTATATAAAACAAGTGCACACCTTCCAGTTAAGGTTAAAATAGATTTCTAATTATAGTAAACTGAAGGTTCCCTGTAATACAGCTTTTCAGGGCTGGTTTCCTTTATAATGTTCTCACTGCATGTAAAAAGGCACTAGAAAATTCAAGAGTATTTTCTAGATACTATACACTTGGAATTGGCAACTTTAGTATAAGCTGCTTTCAAATGTTAAAGTAGTCTTGTAAAATCTAGAAATCAAGAAATCCTCTGAAACATGTTGGTTTTGACTTTCGTAAAGGTATGCAGTATGCTTTTACTTTTTAGTGATTGTCACAGATAAATTCAACTTCTATCAAAACAATGCTGCTGGATTGAGTGTGTTAATGGATTCAGAAACCTACAAATTATACCTGATGAAAATTTACAAGCTAATGTCCTGATTTTGTGTGTGAGTGTGTATATTCTTTGCAATCAATCCAGGTTGTCTTTTTAAGCAACACATTTTTTGGTTTTGAACTTAGGGTAATTGCATCTTACTTTAAAATCTTTTCTTATTTAGAGGTATGATGAAACTGTGTAAATGTAATATTTTACCTTTCAACAACAGGAGCCAATAGTAGAAGCAGCAGCAAGAAAATTTTAGAAATATTAAAAAACTGGAACTTTCCCATTTGTTTCTTTCTCTTATTGATATGTAGGGATTCTTTGTATTGCAGGGATATTGATGCCTTTGCTCTCTTTCAATCTGTTCATGGGACTTGATTTGGGAGGAACTGATATCTTGATTATATTCCTATCCAGGATCACATTATTCTATTTCGGTCTTGCTTTAAGTCCTTTGGTGAAGTTAGTTTTCTTTACAGTTATATTTATAAGGGAATTACTGAATATATTATGGTATATCCAAACAAGAGGATGTCATACAACTAGAAGTAATGGCACATCTATACATACTGGCCTGGAGGGGTCTCTCTCTACTGCTAGGTGAAAAAATATTAGAGCAATTCTGATATTTATGATCTCATTCCTATAGAATGCATAAATTATATGTACATATATAAAGTATGTAAATAAAAAACTTTAATAAGTTTCAAATTATTTCTTTGAATTCTCTGTGAATGGAAAGGGATTAGGAGGACTATTTTGGGGACTTAATATTTTACCTTCCATTGAACATTAGTGGTGGAGTTGTAAGTTATCTTAGTTTTATGAAGCTTCTCCATAATTTGAAAACTAAAGATAAAGGAAAAGAGTGTAACACTGCTATGTGTGAAAGCATTTGTTTACTTAATTAGGATATGAAAGTCCATAATGCTAACAAATGGCAGCTATAACATCTGTAGATTACTGACATCTCACAGTTCCACATGTACATGTATTAGCTCTGCAAGTGTGCCATCTCAAAATATGCATTTAACTCTTTTTGGTTCACATGGAACAATTAATCACACTGTCATATTGTTGGCTGACATCAGCAGTTTGAAGTCTAGAATGTTTTAAGTCAGTCTCAATCACATTGCTTTAGTTTTGAGTAAAAGCATTTTGAGATTTCCCAAGGAGATCAAATCATGTGCTCATCTCAATTTTTCCAGTTAAAAAGTTAACTTTGTGAGGAAACAAAGTCTTTTTTTTTTTTTTTGTAGAAGAAAAAATTATAGGAAACCTGCTAGTTTTCCTGGGAGCACTGAGAATGATAGCAAAAATTAGGCTATTAGGAATTCAAAAGGCAACTAGCTGCTATGGTCTCTTGACTTTTATAAGGAGTTAGTTCATAAAGGAGTGAAAAAGTAAGGTGCTGAGCCACTGCTTTATCTGTTCTTGCTGGGCTAAAGATGTGACTAGGGGACCATTTTTGTCTTTACTTCTTCACTGGAAAATGTCTTTATGACCCTCATTGAGGAATAAATATGGAAATATGTGCATTTCTGGGTTACTCTTTTCCTTTACCTCCTGGAGAATGTCTGTTCCACTTTCGCTTTTTAAGTACTAAGGGAGTGGGGGAATAAAGGAAAAAATAAAAATCTGAAAATGACAGCTAAATTTAATTTCAAGAACGGTTTTGTTTCTGATCTTATTTCTTAGTTGGTATTTCTATTATGGTATTACTACTCTGATGCCAAAATAATTTCATTAAATGGAACCAAATTAAAGTCAGATTAGTTGGAAGAGAAAGGCAAAATAACCAGTTAGATTGGCAGAATCTTAAAACCCATAACTGACTGTTTAGGTAGGGAGGGTTGAAGTATTTCTCCCTAATATTAGTGCCAAGGCCTCTGAGAAGACAAACATACAATCCCTGTTCTCAAGGTAGCTCATGGGACAAGCAAGTGGCCAGGCCGTAAAAAGGAAGAAAAAAGAGATAAATTTATAACAAATCAGGAATAAGGGAAGAAGGGACCAAACACAAACAATATATCCTTGTGAAAGTGGAAGTGACTATAATAAAGTGCATTTAAAAAAAAAAAAAGATTGTTTTTGATGTTTCTATGTCTCCAAGCATCATTATGGTATTTTGGACTTGATAGTATTTTCCATTTTTGTTACCTAACTGTTCCAGGCCTAATGGGAAACAAGCAGTTTCATGAAAGGAAGTGAAAAGTAGCAAAGCCATTTGTAATATATTAAAAAAATTTTAAGTATAGTTAATTTAGGTGGTGCAATGGTACAGAATCTTGCAGGAGATGCAGGTTCAGTCTCTGGGTCGAATTCCTTGAAGTAGGAAGTGGCAACCCACCCCAGAATTCTTGCCTGAAAAATTCCCTGGACAGAGGAGTCTGGTGGGCTACAGTCCATGAGGCCACAGAGAGTAGGCCAGGAGTGAGTACACATAGTTAATTTATAACATTGACACAAATGCAATGTATTTTTAATAGTTTTGTTTACAAACTAAAAAAGTTTTTTGCTTTAAATAGTTTTATCAAATACATATAGTATAGATAATAAAATCTCTTAAAGCCCACTAAACACAGTTTTAAAAACAATTATTTTGGACTTCAATCCTACCAGTGCAATCATCGATTAAATCTGACTTTCCCTATTCACTCTGTATCCTGAATGGAAAACAGAGGAGAGTGGGAATGAATGGAAACTCAGGGAAGCAAATAGAGCCATTCTAGGTTGAATCAGTGAGTTGTGCAGCTGTGGGGTCTGTTTCTGATGGTTACTCATGGGAACGCACAGGGTCCTACAAGACAGCACACGGTAAAGGTTTAGAGATTCCCCTTTAAAGCCTGAAACTCAAAACAGATACATTGGTCTCAACCCATTCCACCTCCTACAGCAACAAGTTTTACTACTCAACTGTAAAGCAGCAGAGAAATTTTGGCAAAGAACTTGAATAGAAAGGTGCCTTTGAGATGATTCTCAGTGGCCCTCCCTTTTATCTATTCTCTTTCAAGCATCAGAGTCCCTCCCTAATTCTGGCATTGTGGGATGTGACAAACAGGTAGATTTCACTGTAGCTCAGCCTTTCATGATTCAGACTTTAATCATCTCTCTGTTCAGCTTTCTTTTTCCATACTACAAAGGCCCAATCTTCTAAGCCTGTCCTCACACACAACACAGCTCCTTCATCCCTGTTTCAGCTGCCTCTCTGGCAGCTGGTCCTTTAACCCTACTCTCTTTCGGACCATAATCACAAGCACACCACACATGGATGGGCTTTAGTCTGGGTCAAGGTAGGGCACTTCCCCCCTCTTGTATTTGTAAAATCCTCCATGACAACACCAAGCCTCTTTGGTTGTAATGGGACACTTGATAAATGTCTTCAAAGGATGACTCTAGGTGACTTTTCTTGGCTTATAATTGACTCTATTATTTTTATACTCTAACACTTTTTCCTTTCAATATATTCTAAGCTGACCCACACTGAAGCTCATCTACCACACTGGATTACTCAACCTACTCAACAAGATTTTTTTATTCACTGAGCTCGGAATTTCAGTGGCTGGAAACATGTATGTTACCTTCAAAATGGAAGCTTCAAGATGACTTAGTAAAAGTACACAGGCTTCTTTGGAACTATTTCTGCTTCTCCATCTGCGGATCTTTTTAACATTGTTCAGTGGCACTCTCTTTACTTTGTATGTTGTCTGTTGCAATTCTAATTTCTTTGATTTTATTACTTAAATACATAAGATTGGCTCACAGAGTCCCATAGCATTTTATAGGGAGAGCGAGATTTCAATTAGCCACTGATACTGAGTAGCTGGTAAAACTTTTCTCGAGTCTTCCTCTAGCAGAAGAGGGAAGAGAGGGAAATGACAGCCCACTCCAGTGCTTTTGCCTGGAAAATTCCATGGACAGAGGAGCCTGGCAGGCTACATTCCTTGGGGTTCGGACATGAATGAGCATGGGCACCTGTCACTCGGATCCCTTAGACATGAACTTTCTTTCTTGATGTTCCAACAACATCCCTACTCTTCTGATACATTTGCGGTTTCACTGTTTGGTATCTCATCCTCTTTGGTGCATAATGATTCAATCATTAAAAATAACCTACCAATCTGTACACTGAGAAAATGACACAATCAGCCTGGAAATCTACTAATAATTTATGTCTGATCTTATGAACTCACTGATCCTGTCTTTGCTATTTAAGTAACAAAAATCCAGTTGAACAACCAATCACATTTGTTACATATTAATGGCTTCCACGGAGAAGGCAATGGCACCCCACTCCAGTACTCTTGCCTGGAAAATCCCACGGATAGAGGAGCCTGGTGGGCTGCTGTCTGTGGGGTCGCACAGAGTCGGACACGACTGAAGCGACTTCACTTTCATGCACTGGAGAAGGAAATGGCAACCCACTCCAGTGTTCTTGCCTGGAGAATCCCAGGGACGAGGGAGCCTGGTGGGCTGTCGTCCATGGGGTCGCACAGAGTTGGACACGACTGAAGCGACTTAGCAGCAGCAACAGCAGCAGCAATGGCTTATATGACCTAGTTTTAGTTTCAGCATAAAGCAGTTTTGGAATCAGGTAGAATTTTTGGCCATCTCTCAAACTATAACAGGTAGTTAACCATCTGTCATCCAGGTTGAACCTGGTGAGAAAGAATAATGCCTGAGAAGTCATGTTTCATTCATAGTCTGAAGACTTTTTGGGTTGAGATCCTAAATCTGCCAAATAATAACTCTGTGACCTTGGGAAAGTTACCTCTCTGTGCTTTACTTCTACCAATAAAAAAGCATTAAAAATAGTTACCTACATCACAGGGTTGTAAGTGGGAACTAAGTCAGCTCACACACGTTAAGCATTTAGAAGGGTATCTGGCTCACACTGTGTTGTGTGAGTGTCTGCTGTTGTTTTCACGTGTACAGCCAAGGACTGGCATCGTGCCTGGCACTGACAGTGTGTTCAAACGATGTTTGTCGTAAGATTGGATATGTACCTGCTGGCTAAGGGACTTATTTAAGAGTTTTGGTGCTGTTCTGAACGAATGCTTTCAGCCTGTTATTTGTGTTTTCCAATGTCTGATCTAGCCCACATCTCATGTCTGCTCTTCTCACTTTATCCAAACCAGTTAGTCCTTCAGGCACAGCATCGCTCTGTGTTGGGTGGTAAATGTGGCTGGGTCTCACATTTTTGGATGATCCAAAATTCATTTTGTCATTTCTTTCACAGGTCAGTTTGTTCACATCTTAGGGATTCAGACTATTTTATCCATGTTGTAATTAAGCCTTTCAAGTGTCACATAATTTTATATTGCAACATTCAGGCCTAAAATTAGGATGAAGACTTCTGACATCATGACCAACTTAATATGCACATTCCTATCTCGTTAGCTCAATAAGATGCCAGTTTATGCATATTGCTGCTTGACCCTGATATCATGGCCAGTTAATTTGCATATCCCTATCTAATTGGCTCAAATAAGTTTTTGCCACTTTATTTGTTGGCTCAGCTCCCAGACTAGTGTCTTTTAGTCCAAATCAGTTGAATTTGAAGTGGTTTTCTTTGTCATGCTTTCAATACCAATGGAAAGACTGATAAGAGTGGTGGTCATGAATGTATAAAGGAACAACCTACTGCATTTGTTTCCAGTTGGAAAAAATTGAAGAAGAGACAGTAACTTAGATATGCGGTCAAGGTACTTTTTAGGGAAGAGGATACTGAGCTAGTTAAGAAAAAGTAGGAAATTTTTTTTTTTTTCTAATTGCAGTGGATGGGGCAAGGGGTGTATTCGGTATCACTGATGAAAATTCTAACTTGGAATTTGGCTGACCTGGACCTCAACTGAAATTATGATGTAGAATCTAAGCTTCTATAACATATTTTTCTTTTTCTATTTTTTTTAAACAAAAGACTTGTGGTATAATTGACAAACATTGTAAGTTTAAAGTGTACAGTGTGTTGATTTCAAATATTTATATATATCACAATATGATTTCCACCCTAGCTTCAGCTAACTCTATACATTCCCTACAAAGTATATTTTCCTATTAAGATGCATAAGAATAACATAGAGGAATTTTAAAACACCATTTTCAGATTCTCACTCATTGATATTCAATTATAGCGTGGTCTGACGTCGTCTGGGAAATCTTAAAATTTAACATGTGCCTTGGGTGATTCTGATGTAGGTAGAATGTCACATCTTGATGAAATAGTACTTGAAAGGATAACAGACCTATACTCATTCATGGTTTTTATGTGGAGTCTAGTAGTTCCCCAGTGGTGGATAAGTTGCTCTTTCCTAGATAACTTTAAGAATGTAAATTATTATATTTCTGCTGCTGCTGCTGCTAAGTCGCTTCAGTCGTGTCTGACTCCGTGCGACTCCATAGATGGCAGCCCACCAGGCTCCCCCATCCCTGGGATTTCCCAGGCAAGGACACTGGAGTGGGTTGCCATTTCCTTCTCCAGTGCATGAAAGTGAAACGTGAAAGCGAAGTTGCTCAGTTGTGTCTCACTCTTCGTGACCCCATGGACTGTGGCCTACCAGGGTCCTCCGCCCATGGGATTTTCCAGGCAAGAGTACTGGAGTGGGTTGCCACTGCCTTCTCCCTATTATATTTCTAGGACAGTAGAAACGAGAAGACAAACCCATGACAATGAAAAAAATTACATTTTGAAGAAAGGAAAGGAGTGTGTGTGTGCAGCAGGGCTGGGGAAGCAGAGCAAATCATTCTAGTTTAGCAGGGCTGGGGAAGCAGAGCAAATCATACTGGTTTAGCCATCAGTCTGCCACAAAGTGATGGTGAGTCCTTTACTACTGTGCACCTCCTTTTCTTCCTCTCCCATCATCTCCCTCAAATAGTTGGTGCCATTTGTTAAATCCATTGCCCCTTCTTTGGGGACTTCAGATGCTTTGGGGACCTCTCCTGTAATCCTCCTCTTTGCTTTTCACAGTACACATTCCCTAGTGATAAGACAGTTCTGGGGACTGGCAGGAAGAAGACTGGAGGTGGAATTTGTGGTGAAAAGTGAAAGAGAGAAAAAATGCAAGAGGGAACAGTTTCTGTTCACAATCGCCAAGACGTGGAAACAATCTCAATGTCCACTGACAGATGAATGGATAATGAAGGTGTGGTACACAGCTACAACGGAGTACTAATCAGCTGTAAAAAGAAGGAAACAATGCCATTTGCAGCAACGTGGATGCAACTAGAGATTATCATACTGAATGACGTAAGGCAGAAAGAGAAAGACAGATACCATATGATATCACATATGTGGACTCTAAAATACGGCACAAATGAACTTATCTACAAAACATAAATAGACTCAGACACAGAGAACAGATTTGTGCTTGCCAAAGGGGAGAGGGGGTGGGTAAGGATGGTTGAGGTGAGCAGATATAAGCTATTATATATGGGATGGATAAACAATGAGGTCCTGTTGTATAGCACAGGGAGCTATAATATGTTCAATATCCAGAGATGAACCATAATGGAAAGGAATATGAAAAAGAATGTGTGTGCATGCATACAACTGAATCACTTTGCTATATAGCAGAAATTAACAACATGTGCAGTTAACAACACTGTAAATAAACTGCATGGCAATAAAAAAGTTTTAAAAAGAGAACAAATTTCCACCACACTCTTTCCAACCAGTCCTCAAGTTGTCTCTGAACTGACTGTACTTTGTAATCACCTCCCAGTCCTCCAGTTGTCTCTGAACTGACTGTACTTGGTAATCACCTCTCAGCATCCTGACATCAGCAGACTGCTGCAATAGGTGCCTATGGATTCAGTCCTTCATATGTTTTCCCTGCACTCTCTTGCTGCCAATGGTTGGCATTTCTGATGTTCTCTTCACAATTTAAGTGAGCACAAACCATATGAACGGGCTGGGCTGCAAATTTTTACCTTGGTCTGCTCGCCATGGTTCCTAGCAGTACAAAAACTTTAAAAATTTTCAGAATAATTCTATCCTACTTTAAGGGAAAGAGGGAAATGGAACAGTCTTTGAGATGTTCTATGCTGAAATTGTATGACCTAGACTTCAGTCCTAGCTCTACCATCATAAATTGGGTGACTTGGAATGTCAATACTGACAAAACCAATGGCCAGTATTGAATGCCACCTATGTGCTAGATGTGGAACAAGATGATTTATGTACATTATCTAGTGTCTCTAAGCTTCAATTTTCTGAGAATATTACCTTTATAACAACCTTGCAGGCCTATCTTGAGGACCACATGAGAAAAACATGTAAGAAAAGTGAAGTAAAGGTTGCTCAGTCATGTCCAACTTTTTGCAACCCAATATACTATACAGTCCATGGAATTCTCCAGACCAGGATACTGGAGTGGGTAGCCTTTCCCTTCTCCAGGGGATCTTTCCAACCCAGGGACTGAACAGGGGTCTTCTGCATTTCAGGCAGATTCTTTACCAACTGAGCTATCAGGGAAACCTAAGTAAGAAAAGGTTTTCAAAATTAGAAAAGTATTCTATAACTATGTGATAATGAGTTCTTAACACTCAAAAACAATTTTCAGATTCAAGTTAAAAATTAGAACTTCTCTCTAATATAGTAGCCTAAGAAACATCACTTCCATCTTGCTGATTCAGAAGTTTTGTCTTTCTTTCTTGAAACAGTTAGGTACTCATTGGAAAACTTTGAAAATTTTGTTTATCTTGTGATATAAAGCCCAAACTGAATTTAGAGTTTTGGTATTCCTTATTAAAGCTGTACCTGGAATTCTCATTTTGGGGATGACTAGAAAACACACACAAACACACTATCAAAAAAAAGCAAAACTGGGAAGAATAATTGTATAACAACAACCAGGGCCAAGATTAGGAGCAAGGTATCTAATTATTTCTGGCTTGTGAATCTACACAGGTAGAAATTTGAATATAAAAATTAGACAGGAAAAAAAATGCAGAAATAGGACCTGACACCTTTAGGAATTCTCAACTCTTCTGATGCTTTCAATTTCTTAGACCTCTTTGCTATTAATGTCCCCCTAAAAATCATACATTGGAACAGAGTCCCCAGTGTGTTGGTATTTGGAGGCGGGACTTTGTGAACTGATTAGGTCTTGAGAGTCAAACCCTCATGAATGAGATTAGTGGCCTTATAAAAGAGACACCAAAGAGATGCACTCCTTCTACCTATGAGGACACAAAAAACATCTGTGTATGAACCGTGAAGGTGGTTCTCATCAGACAGAACCTGTGGACACCTTAATCCTAGAAGCCTCAGCCTCCAGAATGGTGAGAAATATCTATTTAAGAGATACTCATGTTATGGTATTCTGTTAGAACAGCCTGAACAGACTAAGGCACTCTTCATATTCCTGCCTCAATTTTCACAAAGAGAAAATGTGTGAAGGGTGCAGAGGTATATTAAGACATGGTTACTAACAGAAGGCTTGATTTATTCCCCCCTCCCAAGTACAGGGCACAAAAGCTACTCATTTCCTACCGTACTAGTTTGCTCCTGAAGAACAGTCTTACAGCCTGAAAGACTTAATATTTCAGTACAAATAGTTAGATTCAGAAACTCTTGCTGTTGCTTACATATACTTGAGAGTTGGAATAGGAAGCATCCAGGTTCAAGCCTCTACTGTAGATAAGTGAATGGTCCAATCAAATTTGTGACTGTAAAGTAGGAATTGGGATTTGCACTGCTAGCTATATTGGGCATATGATGGAGGCAGAATCTTTGAGCACTACATTTTGAATTAACACAGTAAAAGAGACAGAAACTGACTATGGTGAAGAAAGTATGAAATTATTTTTAAACTGTTTCTTATTTTTTCAATATTTAATTCCATACCTAGTCTTAATCTGATATTGGGTCTTGGTAAACATGGATCTACTGATATCTTTTTGTTTGAGTTGACCAGCCAATCCCACCACTTAAAAAAAATATACTCTGTGTCAGTTATCATCATATGTCAATTATACATCAGTAACTTTAAAAGTATAAAGATGTTAATTGCATTCTTATTTATAGAGCCCAAAACAGAAACAACACACAGTAAGGGAATGGATAATTAAATAATAATGTATCCATTTCAGTTCAGTTAATTTCAGTTGCTCAGTCCTATCCTGCTCTTTGCAGCCTCATGGACTGCAGCACACCAGGCCTCCCTGTCCATCACCAACTCCCGGAGTTTACTCAAACTCATGTCTATCAAGTCAGTGATACCATCCAGCCACCTCATCCTCTCTTGTCCCCTTTTCCTCCCTCCTTCAATCTTTCCCAGCATCAGAGTCTTTTCCAATGAGTCAGTTCTTCACATCAGGCGGTCAAAGTATGGAATTTCAGTTTCAGGATCAGTCCTTCCAATGAATATTCAGGACTGATCTCCTTTAGGATGGACTGGTTGGATCTCCTTGCAGTCCAAGGGACTCTCAAGAGTCTTCTTCAACACCATAGTTCAAAAGCATTAGTTCTTTGGCACTCAGCTTTCTTTATAGTCTAACTCTCATATCCATACATGACTACTGGAAAAACCATAGCTTTGACTAGACAGACCTTTGTTGGCAAAGAAATGCTTCTGCTTTTGAATAAACTTTCTAGGTTGGTCATAACTTTTCTTCCAAGGAGCAAGTGTCTTTTAGTTTCATGGCTGCAGTCACCATCTGCAGTGATTTTGGAGCCCCCCAAAATAAAGTCTGTCATTCTTTCTACTGTTTCCCCATCTGGTGATGGGACCAGATGCCATGATCTTAGTTTTCTGAATGTTGAGTTTTAAGCCAACTTTTTCACTCTCCTCTTTCACTTTCAACAGGAGGCTCTTCAGTTCTTCTTCACTTTCTGCCATAAGGGTGGTATCACCTGCATATCTGAGGTTATTGATATTTCTCCCAGCAATCATTTTTTTCTTTTTAAACCTTTTTTGGAGGCTAATTACTTTACAATATTTGGTGGTTTTCCCCATACATTCACATGAATCAGCCATGGGTGTACATGTGATCCCCATCCTGACCCTCCCTCCCACCTTCCTCCCCATCCCATCTCTCTGAGTCATCCCAGTGCACCAGCCCTGAGCACCCTGTCTCATGCATCAAACCTGGACTGGTGATCTGTTTCACATATGATAATATACATGTTTCAATGCTATACTCTCAAATCGTCCCACCCTTGTCTTTTCCCACAGACTCTGACAGTCTGTTCTTTACATCTGTGTCTCTTGCTGTCTCTCATGTGAGGTCATTGTTACCATCTTTCTAAATTCTATATGTATGTGTTAATATACTGTATTGGTATTTTTCTTTCTGACTTACTTCGCTCTGTATACTAGGCTCCAGTTTCATCCACCTCGTTAGAACTGATTCAAATGAATTCTTTTTAATGGCTGATTAGTATTCCATTGTGTATATGTACCACAGCTTTTTATCTGTTCATCTGCTGATGGACATCTAGGTTGCTTCCATGTCCTGGCTATTGTAGACAGTGCTGTGATGAACATTGGGGTACATGTGTCTCTTTCAATTCTGGTTTCCTTGGTGTGTATGCCCAGCAGTGGGATTGCTGGGTCTTGTGACAGTTCTATTTCCAGTTTTTAAAGGAATCTCCACACTGTTCTCCATAGTGGCTGTACTAGTTTGCATTCCCACCAACAGTGTAAGAGGGTTCCTTTTTCTCCGCACCCTCTCCAGCATTTATTGTTTGTAGACTTTTTGATAGCAGCCATTCTGACTGGTGTGAGATGGTACCTCATTGTGGTTAGCATTTCTGTGATAATGAGTGATGCTGAGCATATTTTAATGTGTTTGTTAGCCATCTGTATGTCTTCTTTGAAGAAATGTCTGTTTAGTTCTTTGGCCCATTTTTTGATTGGGTTGTTTATTTTTCTGGAATTGAGCTGCAGTAGTTGTTGTATATTTTTGAGATTAATTCTTTGTCGGTTGCTTCATTTGCTATTATTTTCTCTCATTCTGAAGGCTGTCTTTTCACCTTGCTTATAGTTTCCTTTGTTGTGCAAAAGCTTTTAAGTTTAATTGGGTCCCATTTGTTTATTTTTGCTTTTATTTCTGTTGCTTTGGGAGGTGGGTCATAGAGAATCCTGCTATGGTTTATGTCAGAGTGTTTTGCCTATGTTTTCCTCTAGGATTTTTAGTTTCTGGTCTTACATTAAGATCTTTAATTCATTTTGAGTTTATTTTTGTGTATGGTGTTAGAAAGTGCTCTAGTTTCATTCTTTTACAAGTGGTTGACCATTTTTCCCAGCACCACTTGTTAAAGAGATTGTCTTTTCTCCATTGTATATTCTTGCCTCCTTTGTCAAAGATAAGGTGTCCATGCTGCTGCTGCTGCTAAGTTGCTTCAGTCGTTCAACTCTGTGCGACCCATAGACGGCAGCCCACCAGGCTCCACCGTCCCTGGCATTCTCCAGGCAAGAACACTGGAGTAGATTGCCATTTCCTTCTCCAATGCATGAAAGTGAAAAGTGAAAGTGAAGTCACACAGTCTTGCCCAACTCTTAGCGATCCCATGGACTGCAGCCCACCAGGCTCCTTCGTCCATGGGATTTTCGAGGCAAGAGCACTGGAGTGGGAATAGACCACAATTTTCATATCTACTTCGGCATTCAGTCTGTTGCAATTCACTGCTTTGACTGAAACATATGAGGAATATGAAGTATAGAAGAAAGCCTAGATCTATGAAGATATGTAGTTGGAAAAAGGAGAACTATTTTAAGAGCCTATTCAGATCATCCTAAATATTCTTTTTGACTTAAGAAATCTCACCAAGCTGTACTTTTTAAAGATTAGTTGCAATGTGGAACCATAGGTGTGTGGATTTATCTCTGGACTTTCTATTTTGTTCCATTGATCTATATTTCTGTCTTTGTGCCAGTACCATACTGTCTTGATGACTGTTGCTTTGTAGTATAGCTTGAAGTCAGGCAGCTTGATTCCTCCAGTTCTATTCTTCTTTCTCAAGATTGCTTTGGCTATTTGAGTTTTTTTTGTAATTCCACGCAAATTATTTGTTCTAGTTCTGTGAAAAACACCATTGGTAGC
>SJYX01005577.1:170507-203185 GCA_006410675.1 Oreotragus oreotragus | reverse complement strand
TGAAGCCTGGCTTAGAGAATTTTGAGCATTACTTTGCTAGTGTGTGAGATGAGGGTAACTGTGTGGTAGTTTGAGCATTCTTTGGCATTGCCTTTCTTTGGAATTGGAATGAAAACTGACCTTTTCCAGTCCTGTGGCCACTGCTGAGATTTCCTAATTTGCTGGCATATTGAGTGCAGCACTTTCACAGCATCATCTTTTAGGATTTGAAGTAGCTCAACTGGAATTCCATCACCTCCACTAGTTTTGTTCATAGTGATGCTTCCTAAGGCCAACTTGACTTCACATTCCAGGATGTCTGCCTCTAGGTGAGTGATCACACTATTATGATTATCTGGGCTGTGAAGATTTTTTGGTAGTTCTTCTGTGTATTCTTGCCACCTCTTCTTAATATCTTCTGCTTCTGTTAGGTCCATACCATTTCTGTCCTTTATCGAGCCCATCTTTGCATGAAATGGTCCCTTGGTAGCTCTAATTTTCTTGAAGAGATCTCTGGTCTTTCCCATTCTATTGTTTTCCTCTATTTCTTTACACTGATCTCTGAGGGAGGCTTTCTTATCTCTCCTTGCTATTCTTTGGAACTCTGCATTCAGATGGATATATCTTTCCTTTTCTCCTTTGCTTTTTGCTTCTCTTCTTTTCACAGCTATTTGTAAGGCCTCCTCAGACAGCCATCTTGCTTTTTTGCTTTTCTTTTTCTTGGGGATGGTCTTGATCCCTGTCTCCTGTACACTGCCATGAACCTCCATCCATAGTTCTTCAGGAACTCTGTCTATCATCTAATCCCTTGAATCTATTTGTCACTTCCACTGTATAATTGTATGGGATTTGATTTAGGTCATACCTGAATGGTCTGATTATTTCCCCTACTTTCTTCAATTTCAGTCTGAATTTGGCAATGAAGAGTTCATGATCTGAGCCACAGTCAGCTCTGGGTCTTGTTTTGGCTGACTGTATAGAGTATAGAGTTTTTCCATCTTTGGCTGCAAAGAATATAATCAGTCTGATTTCAGTATTGACCATCTGGTGATGTCCATGTGTAGAGTCTTCTCTTGTGTTGTTGGAAGAGGGTGTTTGCTATAATCAGTGCATTCTCTTGGCAAACTCTATTAGCCTTTGCCCTGCTTCATTCTGTACTCCAAGGTCAAATTTACCTGTTACTCCAGGTATCTCTTGATTTCCTATTTTTGCATTCCAGTCCCCTATAATGAAAAGGACATCTCTTTGGGTGTTAGTTCTAGAAGGTCTTGTATGTCTTCATAGAACCTTTCAACTTCAGCGTCTTCGTTACTGTTTGGGGCATAGACTTGGATTACTGTGCTATGAATGATTTGCCTTGGAAACAAACAGAGATCATTCTGTTGTTTTTGAGACTGCATCCAAGTACTGCATTTTGGACTCTTCTGTTGACTATGATGGCTACTCCACTTCTTCTAAGGGATTCTGCCCACTGAAGTAGATATAATGGTCATCTGAGTTAAATTCACCCAATTCCATTCCATTTTAGTTCACTGATTCCTAAAATGTCGATGCTCACTCTTGCCATCTCCTGTTTGACCACTTCCAATTTGTCTTGATTCATGGACCTAACATTCCGGGTTCCTATGCAATATTGCTCTTTACAGCACTGGACTTTACTACCATCACTAGTCACATCCACAACTCGGTGTTGGTTTTGCTTTGTCTTTGTCTCTTCATTCTTTCTGGAGTTATTTCTCCACTGTTCTCCAATAGCATTTTGGGCACCTACTGACTTGGGGCATTCGTCTTTCAGTGTCCTATCTTTTTGCCTTTCATACTGTTCATGGGGTTCTCAAGGCAAGAATACTAAAGTGGTTTGCCATTCCCTTCTTCAGTGGACCAGGTTTTTTCATAATTCTCCATCATGATCCGTCTGTCTTAGGTGGCCCTACACGGCATGGCTCACAGTTTCATTGAGTTATACAAGGCTGTGGTCCATGTGATCCGATGGGTCAGTTTTCTGTGATTGTGGTTTTCAGTCTGTCTGCCCTCTCATGGAGAAGGCTAAGAGGCTTAAGGAAGCTTCCTGATGGGAGAGACTGACTGAGGGGGAAAATGGGTCTTGTCCTGATGGGCAGGGCCATGCTCAGTAAATCTTTAATCCAATTTTCTGTTGATGTATTCATAAAATGTAATTATCCCATCAAACATTTTCCCCCCCATGAATCAAGCCATTGATTTAACTGTTCACTGGTTGCTTTCACATTTTGCATATTTAGCCCAAGATTTTATAACATTCCTAATAGAAACAATTACAATAATATTTAGTGAGCACTTTATTGTGCTTTCATTTATTTCTCACAATAACCTGATAAATAAGATTCTCTTAGTATTCCAACATTACAGATAATGCAACTGAGGCTTAGGAAGCTAAATAACTTGTCCAATGTCAAATTGCTAACAGTGGGAGACTGGGATTTAAAGACTGGCAATAACCCCATTTTGGTTCCAATTTACTAGCCATTTCCAAGAAATGTGTTCTGGCATTCAAATTACCTGAAATGACCTGATTATATAATTTTGTTCTCCTTGGTAGGTCAATTAACTTTGAGACAGACCATCCAAGTACTTATAGTTGCTTTAATGGTAAGTAGGTTAAATAAATTTGAAATGCAGGACTTGTTTTTTCAGGCCATAACTCCTTTCTAAATAATTCATTATTCATTCAGCAGCTCGGCTTGGTGCTACCGTCAGTGTGGGCATGGTGGGGATATATAAATACAGATCACAGTCTAGTGAGAGAAGTGTGAAGTTTGAAGGAAGTAAACAAAGTACTGGCATTTAAGAAAGAGAAAGATTTTTAAATTTTAGGATGGATCAAAAAAGGCTTCATGGAATCCGTCCACCTAAATTGCTCTCTCTCCCAGGCACCCCTCGAGGTCATTTCCTCACCTCTCCCAGGTCATTGCCAAAAGGTTAGCTACTCATGGGACTTTCTCTGACCACCCCATTTAAACTACCCCCCAGCATCTGCATGTCTGCTTTGCTTTCTTTATAGCACTTATCATCTCTTGGTGTACCATGTGCCTTTCGATTTATTGGCTTCCTGTTTGTTTCCCCACATTACAATATAAGGTGTCTAAGGGCAGGGCCCTTTGGTTATTTTGGCCACTGATGTAAACCCAGTTTCAGAACAATGCCTAATATAAAGTAGGGAAACAATAGATAGTTGTTCAATGGATGGAGGAAATAAGACTTAAGCTGGGCCTGAAGAACGGTTAGGATTTAGGCAGATGTTGGTGGATGGAAGAGAATTCCAGGTGAAGGCCATGACTTAAGCAAAGAGTGGAGGCAGCAAATCACATAGCCTGTTCAGTGTCCTAATCAACTTGGTTAAAATACAAAAATATGGTGGGGCATAGTCTGGAAGTATCTATTATGCAGACCTATGTGCCTGTGATAATTTTACAGACAGAAAGAAGCCCATATGATTAGGACTCTTCAAGGGTATTTAGCCTTTAAATACCCTTAATTTAATATTTAACAGTTCAACAAAATCATTTCAGGTAATTCAAATTTAGGGATGGAACTGGGATGAGTGGGTGGTGAAGCTAATATAATCGTAAACACTGGCAAAAAAGCCCACTTTGTTTTCAGTTAACTGTTTTCAGCAAAGTGTAGTTCAACATTTGAAAGAAGAATATATTTGTTCTTTTTTATCAAGTTAGGAAGTCGAATCAGATATGACCTCTGGCCTTGCTCCTCTCATGTCACAATGTTGAGTTAGCACTATGGGTGGTATGAGTCACGCCAGGGTCCCTTCCTTCACTTGACACCCGGCAATAACCCAGCTACATGTGGGTATGATGGCAAGCCACGCAGGTATGACAGCAATCCACGCAGATATGTCTGGCTAGACCCAACTTTCCCTAGCTAAACCTGAAAAGTGCCTGTAGCATCTCTGATGCTGCTAGATAACAAGCAAGATGGAAGATCGAAGTCAGAGTGTCAAGAGGCACAAGCTGTGATTAACAAATATGTAACATCTATCTACATCAGCATCTATCTATGTCCACGGGAACTCATTTCTAGGACCTTGGAAAGAGACAACAAATAAGGGACCCTAAAGTTTTCTTGGCTTCATGGTAGAGCTGTTTCTGGAACTCTGAAGGGTGAAAGGTGAGTTGGGAGGAAGTTCAGGGGAGCATGAGATACAGGTGAGTGAGGAGGCGGTTGGCACAGGAGTCTGAACAGAAACGTGTGAGAGAAGATACAGACGAACTACATGATGATACTTGGCTATTGAACCAAAGGAAGTGGAGAGGTCAGAGGTGTCTGAAGTCAGACTTTAGGATACTAAGTAGAATTCTGGGAGTGGAATATTCTTGTGTCTCAAAGTTTGCACATAAATTCAAAACAAAAGAGTATCCTCTGTTGTTTTCAGGTTCAGCTATACTGTATTTATTCTGTTACTGATGCTCAAATGATCACATCTTTGGCCAGTGGAAGTCACTGCAAGGTGACTCCTAAGCCTATTGACATGAGGCTTCCTTGCTTTCTGTTATGATGAGATGTTCTAGGCTTGTCTTGAGTGCCTTCTGTGCCACACCTAGGATCCACCACAAAGCCATGTTCTTCTAGTGAGAAATTGTATTTCAAACCATCTCTGGTTCTAGGGATGCCCATGGCTACGGTTTATAGGCCTTTTTACTGGACAGAACCAGGACAAGGTCGATGTGTATAGACACACACATATGTGTCTGCATATATTTTGCACCTTTGGCACATAAATACTCTACATTTTTAAAAGAAACTGCCATTGCCTAATGGTATGAACAAAGCAAATTTAAAGCAGTAAGTTTTAAAATGGGGTCCCAGTGACACGAAAGAAGTAGTGCAGATTTCCCGGGTGACTTATTTATAAAGAGAAGCAAATTTAGGCACCAGGAGTATTTGGCTGACAAATTAGTGGTTCAGTACATGGAACTTTCACTTTAGCATATTTTAGCTGTTATCCTTTAGAATATAAAATCACCATGCTCCATGAGAGTGATCTTTTGAAGTTTGTAATATTTCTTATTCGAGAAAGCACTGGATAACCAGTAATGTTGGTTCTAATTCCATAGCCACAAACAGTGACAACCATAGTTTATCTATGATGACCCTGTGCCATATCAAGAAAATTCCTCCATATTTTAAGTTATTAGAAAATATATAATTGATTTAATTACAGAGAAGAAAATAAAAACAATGGTGCTCAGCTGCGGAAATGATAAGTCCTTGTGTCTACTTTTCTTTTGAGCAAGAGTTTACTTCTTTGAGAACTAAAATTGGTTTGTACGGAATTGTAAATCTCAAAATCTCTCCATTACCAATATAAGTGATAGAGAATAAATATATTACCCTCAGATCTTACTGTTCATATATATTTGAAACACTGAATGTTTAATAAAATAGTATTATTAAAAGCTACATTAGGCTATATTTGATAAATTTACCTAATATTTGTCTTTGCTTATATAAATATAAACACTTAAATAATACCCGATACATCTCAGATAAAAAATTGTTTTTCACATCATAAATGAATTTCAACCAAATATCAAAAGCAAAAAACTGAATTAAATTATAATTGGTCATAGATGTCACCTTTCAAAAGATAAGCAAACATTTTTAGCTTTCAGTGCTATAGGATAATTGATATTTGGGCTATGAAGCAGGAAAATAGGCTTCATCTTCTCTGCCAGTTCCAATAAATTGAGAGCACCTTCCTGGGGCTCTTTGTTGGGATGAATTCTGAGAGTGCTTTCAGGCTCCGAGGGAAAAGAGAACAGGCTCCAATGAAGGAGTGGGGCGTTGTGGCATGCGTGCTATGCATTTTGTGTTCATGATGAAACTGCATTAAAAAACCCCACAATAAACATCACAGACTTACCAGACAAGCCACCCACATCCATCTTCTTCAGGTTCTTTGCTTCCAGAATGACAACAGTCAGCTTGCCAGCAGTAGGCACATAGCGAAGGGAGAAGCAGATATCACCCAATTTCTCTTGCTATGAAAACCAATAAGAAAGTATAAATAATCTTTCAAATGAAGGTGAATGCAATTTATATATATACATTGTAAACACCTCAGGAAGGAGGATTATCACAATTAGAATTGGAAAACTCTTACATTCACTGGCATTTACTCAGTGGTCCTTCATTCACTAAGGTATCATCAAGAGTGATTGTATCTTTCAGATTTTAAATAGCTCATTTATGCTTTAACATTCATCAAAATACATCCATAATTCAGTGGTTCAGGAGATGAGATCAAGATAACTTTTTTAGAGATTACATTCTGAATGTACTGTAGAACTCTTGGCAAATATTCATAACTTGATTAAATAGCTTTGAAAAGAGACTAACAGATTTTTTTTTTTGGTAGGATCAACCTACCTCCTTTTTTTCTCTTTTTACATTTCAAATAGGATTATGTGTAATATCTAGACTTTTGGAGGAAATGGACTTGCTTTTGTGTTTATAAATTCTATTTATTGATGAGAAAGTAGAACTCTTGGCAAATATTCATAACTTGATTAAATAGCTTTGAAAAGAGACTAACAGATTTTTTTTTTTGGTAGGATCAACCTACCTCCTTTTTTTCTCTTTTTACATTTCAAATAGGATTATGTGTAATATCTAGACTTTTGGAGGAAATGGACTTGCTTTTGTGTTTATAAATTCTATTTATTGATGAGAAATTATAAATCCCTAATAGCAGAAATGCAACAAAGTATAAGATTTTTCACTTTTGGGGTACTCTTTCTGCCCCCTTCTGATGCCTATGTCAGAAGCTTTCTCTATCTCCTTTATACTTTAATAAAACTTTATGACACAAAAACACACAAAAAAGATTTTTCACTTTTAGTTTCATTCATTGAGGTCTAAATTTCTTTTTCTTTATCCTAAAATTGATAAAAATCTAAGTGATGGCTTAAAAAGTGAAATATATAGTAATACAAAATTTCTCACATGCCCTTGAGTTATTTCATTGGTACCATATTTCAGTTCCAAGAACAATCCTATATTTGAGCATTTTTGAACAACTGATGAAGAGCTTAAGTGATGATGCTATGTAGAACTTTTACCTTTTTCAGAAGACATCTATAGGTTCAACTGTCTTAAATGTCTTACTCTTTAAGATAACTAAGGACTGTATTGAACACAAGCAAGACTTTTTTCATTCGCATTTATAAGCGTGAGAGAGGGGCAAGGGTGTAGACTCTGTTGTATTCTCAGACACTGGAGGCACTAGACTGTTCCCTGATGTATGGGGTTAAGTATATGTAAAGAGCCTCTTGATGAAAGTGAAGGAGGAGTGTGAAAATGTTGGCTTAAAACTCAACATTCAAAAAATTAAGATCATGGCATCTGGTCCCATCACTTCATGGCAAATGGCAGAACAATGGAAACAGTGACAGACTTCATTTTTTGGGTTCCGAAATCACTGCAGATAGTGACTGCAGCCATGAAATTAAAAGATGTTCACTCTTTGGAAGAAAAGCTATGACCAACCTAGATAGCATATTAAAAAGGAGAGGCATTACTTTGTCTACAAAGGTCCATCTAGTCAAGGCTATGGTTTTTCTAGTAATAAATGTATGGATGTGAGAGTTGGACTATGAAGAAACCTGAGCACCACAGAATTGATGCTTTTGAACTGTGGTGTTGGAGAAGACTCTTGAGAGTCCCTTGGACTGCAAGGATATCCAACCAGTCCATCCTAAAAGAGGTCAGTCCTGGGTGTTCATTTGAAGGACTGATGCTGAAGCTGAAACTCCAATACTTTGGCCACCTCATGTGAAGAGCTGACTCATTTGAAAAGACCCTGATGGTGGGAGGGATTGGGGGCAGGAGGAGAAGGGGATGACAGAGAATGAGATGGTTGGATGGCATCACTGACCCGAAGGATATGAGTTTGAGCAAGCTCTGGGAGTTGCTGATGGACTGGGAGGCCTGGCGTGCCACAGTCCACGGGGTTGCAAAGAATCAGACATGGCTGAGTGACTGAACTGAACTGGTGGCAAATCCGGGTTTAATTCTTTGTATCTTTCCCCAGTCCCCACCTCTCCCCCAACCCCCAGCCCCCCAGTAACTCCAAAGAAGGTAATGCAATTGTTGTGTCAGACCTCTGCAGATAGGTTTCTAACATAGGAATGAGGTACAGAAGGCCATATCCTCAGGTCTTCTGTTGTATTCCTAATATGACTGCTTTTGACCTTCTATATAACTTGACATATGTTAAGTTAGCTAAAGTAGCCAGAATCTCCACTGTGGAAATAATAGCCTAGATGTAATCCAACAATGAAAAAAAAAATGCAATTCCTGTTGTGGGGCACTCATTAAATCCATCATTCAAAAAGGAAAGGGCATCTACCTGTTCTATGATTTAGCTTCAGGTGAGAAGTAATATTTTCAGGGAGTGTGTGTGAGAGAGAGAGAGAGAAAAGGCGAGAGGAAAACAGAAACGGTGCTGATGCAGTGCTTTTGGAAATATCACTCCGCGTGTGTAGAGCCTTGGTTCTTTCATTCCTTGAGTTTACACAGTGTCTTATCTACGTATCTCTTATATTACCGAGGACTTTAATTTGGTCTTACCTGTGCAAGTCTTAATTTTCCCACATAACTATAAATTCTTTGAAGACAACATCCTTCCCTAAATTATCACTTTCCACACATTTTTCAGAAAGGAAATACATGGAAATTTGAGTTCATTCTCCTGTTTTGAATTTTCTAGATAATACCTCCCTTTCATTAGTGTAGATAATAGAGAGTTACATATAATGTGCTAAATTCACCTGAAGTGCCTACTCACCCCTAGGAATTAATTTACACATCACGAGAATCTAGTAGAATAAATTACTTTTCATAGCCTGTGAAAATACAGAATGGGCCTCAACAGCACAGAAATTAATACAAAGGATGGACAAATTCGTGTGAACCTTAGGAGACAAGAGAAATGTAAACGAACAAAATTGCTGTTCAGAAATGCTTGTTAGGAGGGCTGTTTTTTGCAGGATTCTGTCTGTTCACCACAATAGCCTCCCTGGTGGACTATGTTGGAGAAGTGGGTTACTCTAATGATTCTAACGAGGCATTTTGACATGACTGTTCTCTCTCAAATGATACCTCTCTTCATAGCCCCAAATCTAATTCTGCAGTTTGCAGTCATCTCAGTTGTTCTAAACAGAGAGTTGTCCTAACTTCTAGTATATTTTTATTCTTCAGTCTTAAGACATATACGGAATCTTTAAGATTTTACACAGTTTCAGAAGAAAGCAGTTGCAGTTTTAAAGAGCATACCTCAAGTAGAAGAACTATGTGAAGTTACCTGTAATTTTACAGCTATGGGATGGGGGAAGAATGAGTGATTGAAAGATAACATTTCAAAATGGATGTTTTGGGAGAAAGGGAATTAAGGAAAAATAATTATTTTAGCACCTTTTACAGATATACATTTAATTTATTAACTTAGAAACTTCAACAGGTAAGATTTCATTCACTCAAATGTCAAATTAAGCAAACATTTTATGTTAACCAACTGAAGTTGCTTTTCAATGCTAAATATTTTAAGCTCAGTTTACATTAGATTACTTGATGTGTCAGCATGGAACAAAGGCTTTGGACTCAATCCCGAGTTTTCTTTACTATCAGACTGCCATCTGGAATAATATAAACTAATACTGCTAACTGGCCACCCACGAGGATTTCCCTTTTCAGTCTAAGGTCATCTTACTAAATGGATGTTCATCAGCAAACATTGCCCTCAGCTGTTTTCCTTCCTAATACCCCTTTCTGTCAGGGTCACCAACTAATCTGCTCCATTGGCCACCTTCCCTTTTGCTGTCTTCTAGTCACTCAACCTGACATTGCTTGATTTTGGTAAACATATCTTCAAGTATATTTTGTCTTTCACTTTTTTCTGCCGCAGTTATCTGCATGACCCCCGTCCTCACCATTTCCACTTCCAGTACAACTTGCATCTCTACTATATTTGCTACCATCACTGCCATCATCCCACACCATGGTCTCCTATACCAACTCTATCCCCTCTACCTCCATTTCACCACTGCCATCCCCACTATTGAGATCATGCCTTAAATACTTCTGTCATCTCTTTTGAAACAGTCTGACCAAAGAGTGCCATAATCTCTCCAAAGTCCAATGTCAATCACATACTAATGACAAGCTTATCTTTGAAAGGCCCAAACCCATCTTCCTGTCTTTCCAGAAGCTCTATACTTGGCCCCAACTATCCAAATATTTTTCTTCAACTTTACTACCTACTTAGCTTTCAGAATATATTTTGAATTTGACACATACTTTCCATTTATAGGGTCATCATTCTAGTCCAAGAAGGGTGATCAACCATCCTGGTTTCTTCAAGACTTGACTAGTTTTAGCCTCCTAAGTTCTGTATCCTGGGAAACCTTGGTCCCAGGCAAACCATGACTATTGGTATCCTTAAGTCTAAATCATCATAATTCTGGATCTAGGCTTCTGTAATAGCCTCCTGACAGCGACTCTATTTCAAGTCTTGCTCTTTCCTTGACTCTTATTCACATAAAAAGGCAGACTGATAATTTTAAATTGGAACCTGCTCATGAGACGATCCTTCTCAAAGCCCTTCCATGTATTCTCATTTCACTTAAAATAATCTGGATTTCTTAGGCTAAGAGGCTTTATATGATCTGACCCCGCCATCCCCTACCACTGTTCTCCCAATTTTACCTTCTCTCCTCCAAACCTGTTAGGCACACATGGACTCAGAGCCTTTACTATGTTCTTCCTTCTGCCTGCAGTCTTCTTCCCCTAGATACTACCAGGGATTGCTCCATTAGTTTACTCAGCTTTCTGCTTAATGGAACACCTCTTTAGAGAGGTGTTATATGGCCATGCTATTAAAGAAGTCCCGCCCACTCCTCAACACTCACACCACCTCCCCCTTGCCCTGCTTCTTTCCTATCCTGGCACATATCCCCAGAAGGTCTATTTGGTTGAGGTTTTCCCCACCAGAATAGGAGACCCACAGGTGCCAGCAGACAGAGTAGAGCCACATAGGCCTGTTGATGGAATAAGTGCAGATTCCCTGCCATCAACTATAGTCAATGTCCTCAGTATCCTCAGGTTGGGTTCTCCAGGGAAGCAAACTCAGATTTGCATGTGGGAGGTTGACTGGGATGTGTCTTTTCAATCAATACCTGTGAGAGAGTGTAGAAAGCAGAATGGTTTGGGCGAAGCTGGGCTGTGGTTCAGTCATATCAGAGGCCACAGCTGATCCTATGGGAAGTTTTAGAGCTATGATAACTCTTCAGAGTTGATCTGGATTCTGATGAGGGATGAGATTTTATGCTCCTAAATCTACCAGTCTTTCCCTACGTCTTGCACCAGGGTTCCCCTCAGCTGTGATGGAGATGTTGAGAAGGAGGAACTCAGCTGCTCTGAGCTGTTAGCCATCAACACTCTTGGCCAGTGAAATCAGTGTCTTCATTATGAGGATGGTACAACACTGTGTGTGAGTGGAGGCATCACCACAGCAACGACTGTCTTTATGAGCTATCTTCTTTCCCCTCAGCAGATTTTTGCTTACTTAGGGAATTCATCTACAATGACTTTGGTCCCTTATGACTAATCAAATTACCCCTAAGTATGAAGCCCTTAGTCCAAGTTCCATATCTCTAATTCAGTATCTCCGTAGCACACAAGGATTTCTGCTAGTAATTGCTTGATAGCCATTAGCCAGTAGTATGGTGCCTAGAGAAGATATTTTCTCCTATTCATGTATGTGAGTTTCCCTCACCCTAAACTCCAGAAGAACAGGGGTGTTACCTAATAAGGCACATAACAGGGACTTAGAAATAACTGTTGGTTGATTGCATTGGAAGGAGAGCCTTACCCATCTTACTCTGTAAACAGCTTGGGAACTAGTACTCAGGACAGCAACAGAGTTTCTAGGTTAACCAGCGAGCCCACTAATGGATACATTTGGAAGTCCACTTTTGTTCCTAGTGCTGTAGACATGGCTCTGTTAGTCCTTTCATAAAACTGGAAACGAAAACATTTCTGAAAGTACAGTTTTTATATGCTAGACCCCATAGAGTTGCAGCCAACAGATGAATGCATTTGCTGCTGTGATTAGCTCGTGAAGGGACCTTATTACTATTAGGAATCTCAGCTTTATGTGTAATTTATTTTAGTCAATTGCCTCGATCACTAGGTGGAACTGCCAGTTAGTGTGAGACAGTTCCAACTGTGAGATTCGGAGAAATTAACCTGCTCTTTTAGAATATGGAGCTGGCAATCAGAAAGCACCTTTGTTCTGAGCAGCTTGATAATTCTGATAATTTTAAAAGCACCCACTGAATAGAGTAGACATGAATTAAGGACTTAATATAGACAACTACAGCAATATCTTTCCTTTTTGAAAAGCATTATAGATACTAGAACAGAGGTCATCTCCACTGGGTAAATAAAAAATTTGATTAAAATGAATATTTATTTGATGGCTTTTATAGCAGCATCCATCATTTTAAGCGTAAGAAGAGGTGTTCACTTTAATGACCTTTGCAAATGAGGCTAAGTTCACATGCTTGTTGGATATATTGTACTTTTGAATGAGTTTTAAAAAGGTACCTGAATTGGCTCAATGCTGTGACATTTTAAAAGGACATATTCTATTTATATTAATCTTAAGATTTTTCTATGTGTTAAATTGATGATAAATTCTCTGAATAGGTTTTTCTCTGAGGTTGAGAATCTATTTAGAGGTGACAGACAAATGGCAGTCCAACACTCTCTCAAAATGAATCTGGACTCTTTGCATGTTCTCCATTTGTAAAAATACAAAGATGTTATTCATTTATAGGAAAGGTCAATGTCAGGTTTTTAATTTTAATAACATAAGGGTGGTTTTAAATATATCCTTTGTGTGGTGGTATCTTTCAAATTCATTTAATTCTCATAACTCCTCTTCTACCCCTGAGGTATCTGCCAAATCGGTGTTTACGTCTAATGGTCCAGATGGTGACAGTGTGAAATGTTGCTGTGGATGTACCCAGGTTAAAAAGATTGAATCTGACCTAGTGTCCAAATGGACAGTGAATTGTTTAGGTGAATAAGACTATGTTATTTTAATATTTATTTTGTGAGGATACTATTTAATTTGGATTAACTTTATATTCAGCCTCATTCATTGGTTTCTTACTAAGCAATGATTGAGTTCCACCAAGACCTGTCCAGAGTCTAGTCTAGACTCCATAGATACCTAGAGGGATGGGATGACTTTAAAGAAGTTCAGGTTGCAGTGGAGAGACAAATTTAAACACAATAACAATGTCATGTGTTAGCTGCACTGAACAGGGAGCGCAAATGCTTTGGCAGAAAGAGGAGAAGGTTGACGTTTCCAGAGTCTAGTGATAGGACTAAGGAAGGAAGACTTTATTTGAAGGTTAATATCCCCCAATAAGTAAGATCAGTTTTTCCAGCCAGGAAGGTTTTCCTTCTCAGGAAGGGCTGGGTGAAAGAGAGGGTGAAAAGTCTTCAGACCTGAGTTCTGCCACCAACCACCTTGGAGAGAGGGGGTCTGGGGTGGCAGGGGTACAGTGCTCCAAGCAAGTTCTTCCTGCACCATTAAACTAGGTGCCTCGTATCTTTTTCTCTTTCTGTGAGAATTACTTGAATGAGAACCACCTGTGAGCCAAGGGGAGTTCACAATCATGGAGGAGAAAACCAGAAAGAAGGTGACAGAAAGAGCAAGGCAAAAGCTAGTCTAGTTACACAGAACCTGGCAAGGGGAGAAAAGCCATTTAAAAGCAAGGTTAGGAAGGGACAGTTAGGGAGTTTGGGATGGACGTGTACACACTGATATACTTAAAATGGATAACTAACAGGGACCTAAGGTCTAGCACAGGGAACTCTGCTCAATGTTACGGGGCAGCCTGGATGCGAGGGGAGTTTGGGGGAGAATGGGTACAAGTGTATGTATGGCTGAGTCCCTTCGCTGTTCTGAAACATCACAACATTGTTAATCAGCTATGCCCCAATACAAAATAAAAACCGTAAGAAACAAACAATCAAAAGCAAGATTAGGGTGGTCAGGGGTCCAAACTCAGTTTTCCACTTCTGGCTTCAGGTTGCCAAGGGGTCTGTCCATAACAAATAGGAACCTTGAGAAAAGAGAAAAGACAAGAAAAAAAAAAGCAGATAAATTGAGATTTATCAATAAATTGAGACAAAGCAGTAGGGAAAAATAGAGAAAGGAATAGAGGGGAGAAAAGAAACTTGGAAAAGAGCAAAGGGGAAAATTGGCCAGTTTGCTTATTTTATCTTCCATTAGCAAGAGGGTGGAAGGAGGGGAAAGATAAGGAAAATCAAATAACTTGGGACTGGCAAGGAAAGAGGTGGGCGGATTTTGAGGGGTGTGTGTGGATTCACCTCATAAGGGATGAACTGTTGCCTAGGGAGGGCCTCAGTGCTGGGACCCTAATTATTTGTTCAACTAGGAAGAACCCAGGAGAGGTATTTGCCATAATTCAAATCCACAGAAATAAAGACTTTGATGTGAACGTCAAATGATAGAGAAAATGGATATAGTTTGTAGACTGTATCAGATGGAAAAGAACGAGGCACTGCGGTGATTTCCCCCAAGCAAATGAAAGCCAAAGACTGTTCTCTTCAGGGTTGAAACAGGATATAGGTCATAAAGCAATTTCATTGAAAAAAAAACCAAACTACGAAATGTTGAAGCTGCATTAACAGCAGCAGAGAGATTTAGCATTAGGATAGGGAAGCAGAACAGGCGGAAAGAGAAAGCTGTTGAGAGGAATATGAGCACTCCACTTTGCAGCCACTTTTAACCCAGAACAGAAATGCATCCTGGCTATTGCTGGAACAGTCAGAAGCGTCCTTGATATGTATGTCAACAAATCACAAGGCAACATGAGGTGTTAAGCAAGAAAGGAAAGTGAAGTGTTTGGGATAGGTGGCCCCTTAAGAAGGTGGCAGTTGGGTTCTTCTGGGGAAGATGAGAAAATTATTAATTGATTAAATGAGGAAATTAGCATCAGTGCTATATATTATTTATGGTTCTTTGAAAATGGATTTGAACATGCACCAGGCTAGTCAGAAAGGGGAAGAATTAAGGTAAAAATTCCAGGAGAAGATGGCAGAATGCCAAAATCTAGAGGCATAATGAAATCTTACAATAGAATACAAGTACTTTACCATAAAGAGGGAAGTGAATATTCCTGAAGGGACTGGCTCGAGGCTTCTTGATACCCACCAACAGGGGAAGAATGTCATGGGGGTTGGAGGAATGGATTATCGGAAAGGGGTGGACTGTAGGTTAGATGTGTGAGTGTGAATATATAGCAGGGGGAAAAAGACTAACTTTTGTGACTGTTCCTGGCTCTTATGATCCACATGAGCAAGAAGAATTAAGATAGCAAAAAAGAGAGGAGTTAGGTTAAAGAAAACAGCCTTTTTGAGAGACTCTTGGAAAGGGTGGTCCCACTTGAACAGATTTTTGACCATACAAAGGGCAGCCTGCGTAGATGACACTAGAGGATGAAGGCCATGGGTATACAGAGGAAAATGATGGAAGTATTATACAAAGATTTATTGCAGGAGGTAGCACACTTACACACCAGAAGTGTTACTACATGAAAGCAAAGTCATCTTGGGTTGCAGAAAATAGAACCAGAACTATTGCATATTCTTAATGGTACCATGGTCTGTTGCGCTTTCAAATCTTTGAACATCCTGCTTCCTTTGCCTGGTATAACCTCCTTCCCTTTGTTTTACTACTGGACTCCGCAGTTCCCAGCTGTCATCTCTGCTGAGTCATTCCCTGGCCATGCTCAAGAGAAGCTGGCTCTTCTTCCCTCTTTGCATTTCAATGGCACCTTTCCAAACTCTCAGGATAGCACTTGTAATATTGATATTCCTAAAGATGTCTATTCCCTCTTTGCCTCTTTCGT
The DNA here is from genome assembly GCA_006410675.1 of Oreotragus oreotragus. Taxonomy (NCBI): domain Eukaryota; kingdom Metazoa; phylum Chordata; class Mammalia; order Artiodactyla; family Bovidae; genus Oreotragus; species Oreotragus oreotragus. The sequence continues at coordinate 187,202 of SJYX01005577.1, read as the reverse complement.
TAAGCAAGACCTATATTTTCATCAGTTTGGACTAACAAAGGGTCTGCCATATGGCAAAAAGCTGATATAAAATTAGAGGTCAAGAGCAATTGTGTTTTACTGTGGGAAAGGGACAGGATAGAGAAAATGACATTTTTTAAGTTTTTGTACTATTGTAAGAAAAATTTGGAATTAGTTGGCCAACACACTGATGGGGAAAAATGGAAACAGTGTCAGATTTTATTATTTTGGGCTCCAAAATCACTGCAGAGGTGACTGCAGCCATGAAATTAAAAGACGCTTACTCCTTGGAAGAAAAGTTATGACCAACTTAGAGAGCATATTGAAAAGCAGAGACATTATTTTGCCAACTAAGGTCCGTCTAGTCAAGGCTATGGTTTTTCCAGGGTCATGTATGGATGTGAGAGTTGGACTGTGAAGAAGGCTGAGCGCCGAAGAATTGATGCTTTTGAACTGTGGTGTTGGAGAAGACTCTTGAGAATCCCTTGACTGCAAGGAGATCCAACCAGCCCATTCTGAAGGAGATCAGCCCTGGGATTTCTTTGGAAGGAATGATGCTGAAGCTGAAACTCCAGTACTTTGGCCACCTCATGAAAAGAGTTGACTCATTGGAAAAGACTCTGATGCTGGGAGGGTTTGGGGGCAGGAGGAGAAGGGGACGACTGAGGATGAGATGGCTGGATGGCATCACTGACTCGATGGATGTGAGTCTGAGTGAACTCCAGGAGTTGGTGATGGACAGGGAGGCCTGGCGTGCTGTGATTCATGGGGTCACAAAGAGTCAGACACGACTAAGCAACTGAACTGAACTGAATGCTAAGTGTATGAGTGACATTAAAAAAGATAGAACTGTCTAGCACATAGCTGATAAAAAGTTTCTTTAGGTTTAAGATATGATTTGAGTTTCTTATTAAAGGCAAAGGGAATATGGAATTAGAGTCTTGCAAATCAAGCTTTCTGGGGGAGTATGCATGCCAAGGACAATGTAGAAATATTAGTGAATAACTGGACAGGAAAACAAACATAAAAGAGTCAAAGAGAAAACAGTACTGTTTGGGAATAGGTTTTAAAAATGATATGTGAGTAACATTGGGAATTTGGCTAGTTGGTTGGAGAGAAACTAACTAGATTCATAGATAATAGTGCAACTACATTTTCTAATAAGAACTGGTAAGAATAAAATGAAAGAAAAGAGCTTTGAAATATTAAACCTATACTTGAAGTATATTAATATCTTTTCTTGCTAGTTTAATATCAGTAGAATAATTAGAAAGGTTCTACTACTTCTTTACTATTAAACATTGAGCAACTGGCTCTTGTAAAGATGTGAAAGGATTCTCATTACTTGATGATATAATAGCTACGGGGGAATATTTGAATTTCTGAATATGTATAAATCCCAATTATGACTATGGTCATTTCCAGGGACATTATCACACTCCTCGATGGAATGCCGGGAGAACTGTAAGGATCCCTTGAAATGAAGGAAAAAGCTCAGTCCATCTTCTGTACCACAATCGTCTTGCATCTATTTGACAGTTTGAGTGTCACTATGGAAATAGTAATATAATCAGATTGTGGGTAATGGAAACAAACTTTCTCATGCACAGCCCAGTTAACTTAGTTTTCAAATAAAGATGAGACTATCTGGAGTAGCAAATTATAGGCATATAGATTAGATATTTGAATTTAGATTTTCATCTTGGCTATGTAATTGACTTGAAGCAATGTTAAGAAATTTGCTTAGCTTGAGTTATCCCCTTCACACAACAGATCACCAGTCTCAAAGGTGATAAGTGAACACCTCTAACAGCATCTACATTAATCTTAGTTTCTTAGTGAAACTGTCCCATCTGCATATTACTTCTTTTTTAGAATTTTTGGCTTTTCTCTCTCCAGTGGTGATCTGTTCTCATTTGTTTCTCCTTAAAGGTTATGCAGCTAATTTAGTGTATTTCTCATGTAGACCTTCAATCCATTGCATGTTGTGCTAGACTTACACAGGAAGTCAAGATTATCTCTAAGCATATTTGGAATTCAATTTGCCAAGATTTCACAAATTGTTCATTTTGCAGAAGCAATTTTGTTTCCATCTGGTTTGCCTAGGGGAAAGTTCACTGGTGTTCATTGTTAAGAAAATCAGAGCATCATTTAGGGAATTCAACAGTCCTTTGCATGGAAATGTGGATATCACTACATTACACAGTACAAAAATATAGTTTATCTGCAAATGAATATGATATGAATTTGAACGGAAGCTATCCTCTTCAGAAAAAGAAGCACATAGGTATATCTTATTTGGTTCATTTTGCATGGATTCAGACTGACAGACGCAGTGGCCCTGCTGAGATGTCCGGGTTCTTTTTTATGTAAAGGAAATCATAGCTTTTTATGAGAAATGACGACTAAAAGAATTTAAGAACATGTGTTATGCAACTGTAACTCAGGGTATTTTAAACTACAGTATTTTCCCTCTTTTATTTACAACAGCATTATGGTTTTCAACTTTTCCACATCATATTTTTAATGAAGGAAACTTAGTTTCTAGAAAATGTGACTGAAAAAATGGACTGATAAATTTTGGTCAATTTCACCAGATGATTTTTTTTTAATCATTTTATTAGAGTGAATTTTTATATATGATTTTCATATATGGTTTTACTATGCAATATTCTGCTTCTAGAGGTCAATACAAAAAATTTTTGAGGAGTTTTTCATATTTGAAAATCTCATAAAAGTAAGTTTGCCAACACTGTACCCTAAAGTAGCTTGCAAATTTCCATGGAAATCTGTTTCAGAAAAGTAGTACGATGATTGTTCAATAAATTCTGCAAAGGGACAAATGCAGAGCCTGAGGTAACCCTTATTTCCATTGCTTTGAAATGCATATTCTTGACAAATAAATGAAAAAAAATTACATAAGAAAAATCACCATACGAACTTCAGATTATCTCCCCAAATCTTTCAACTAGTAGAAAGAATATGTGAAATCTAAGGGAAATCATTTCAAATTTGAAGCTAGAAAAATATGTATGAAATTGTGTTATCTGCAAAAATCCTATAGGCACTCAGGGTCCTTGAATATTTGAAAAGATTTGGTTGAATATAATGAATCATAGATCATATAGTTTGTAGACTGTATCAGATGGAAAAGAAAGAGGCACTGTGGTGATTTCCCCCAAGCAAATGAGCCAAAGCCTGTTCTCTTCAGGGTTGAAACAGGATATAGGTCATAAAGCAATTTCATTGAAAAAAAAAACAAACTATGAAATGTTGAAGCTGCATTAACAGCAGCAGAGAGATTTAGCATTAGGATAGGGAAGCAGAACAGGCGGAAAGAGAAAGCTGTTGAGAGGAATATGAGCACTCCACTTTGCAGCCACTTTTAACCCAGAACAGAAATGCATCCTGGCTATTGCTGGAACAGTCAGAAGCGTCCTTGATATGTATGTCAACAAATCACAAGGCAACATGAGGTGTTAAGCAAGAAAGGAAAGTGAAGTGTTTGGGATAGGTGGCCCCTTAAGAAGGTGGCAGTTGGGTTCTTCTGGGGAAGATGAGAAAATTATTAATTGATTAAATGAGGAAATTAGCATCAGTGCTATATATTATTTATGGTTCTTTGAAAATGGATTTGAACATGCACCAGGCTAGTCAGAAAGGGGAAGAATTAAGGTAAAAATTCCAGGAGAAGATGGCAGAATGCCAAAATCTAGAGGCATAATGAAATCTTACAATAGAATACAAGTACTTTACCATAAAGAGGGAAGTGAATATTCCTGAAGGGACTGGCTCGAGGCTTCTTGATACCCACCAACAGGGGAAGAATGTCATGGGGGTTGGAGGAATGGATTATCGGAAAGGGGTGGACTGTAGGTTAGATGTGTGAGTGTGAATATATAGCAGGGGGAAAAAGACTAACTTTTGTGACTGTTCCTGGCTCTTATGATCCACATGAGCAAGAAGAATTAAGATAGCAAAAAAGAGAGGAGTTAGGTTAAAGAAAACAGCCTTTTTGAGAGACTCTTGGAAAGGGTGGTCCCACTTGAACAGATTTTTGACCATACAAAGGGCAGCCTGCGTAGATGACACTAGAGGATGAAGGCCATGGGTATACAGAGGAAAATGATGGAAGTATTATACAAAGATTTATTGCAGGAGGTAGCACACTTACACACCAGAAGTGTTACTACATGAAAGCAAAGTCATCTTGGGTTGCAGAAAATAGAACCAGAACTATTGCATATTCTTAATGGTACCATGGTCTGTTGCACTTTCAAATCTTTGAACATCCTGCTTCCTTTGCCTGGTATAACCTCCTTCCCTTTGTTTTACTACTGGACTCCGCAGTTCCCAGCTGTCATCTCTGCTGAGTCATTCCCTGGCCATGCTCAAGAGAAGCTGGCTCTTCTTCCCTCTTTGCATTTCAATGGCACCTTTCCAAACTCTCAGGATAGCACTTGTAATATTGATATTCCTAAAGATGTCTATTCCCTCTTTGCCTCTTTCGTTAAGCAAGACCTATATTTTCATCAGTTTGGACTAACAAAGGGTCTGCCATATGGCAAAAAGCTGATATAAAATTAGAGGTCAAGAGCAATTGTGTTTTACTGTGGGAAAGGGACAGGATAGAGAAAATGACATTTTTTAAGTTTTTGTACTATTGTAAGAAAAATTTGGAATTAGTTGGCCAACACACTGATGGGGAAAAATGGAAACAGTGTCAGATTTTATTATTTTGGGCTCCAAAATCACTGCAGAGGTGACTGCAGCCATGAAATTAAAAGACGCTTACTCCTTGGAAGAAAAGTTATGACCAACTTAGAGAGCATATTGAAAAGCAGAGACATTATTTTGCCAACTAAGGTCCGTCTAGTCAAGGCTATGGTTTTTCCAGGGTCATGTATGGATGTGAGAGTTGGACTGTGAAGAAGGCTGAGCGCCGAAGAATTGATGCTTTTGAACTGTGGTGTTGGAGAAGACTCTTGAGAATCCCTTGACTGCAAGGAGATCCAACCAGCCCATTCTGAAGGAGATCAGCCCTGGGATTTCTTTGGAAGGAATGATGCTGAAGCTGAAACTCCAGTACTTTGGCCACCTCATGAAAAGAGTTGACTCATTGGAAAAGACTCTGATGCTGGGAGGGTTTGGGGGCAGGAGGAGAAGGGGACGACTGAGGATGAGATGGCTGGATGGCATCACTGACTCGATGGATGTGAGTCTGAGTGAACTCCAGGAGTTGGTGATGGACAGGGAGGCCTGGCGTGCTGTGATTCATGGGGTCACAAAGAGTCAGACACGACTAAGCAACTGAACTGAACTGAATGCTAAGTGTATGAGTGACATTAAAAAAGATAGAACTGTCTAGCACATAGCTGATAAAAAGTTTCTTTAGGTTTAAGATATGATTTGAGTTTCTTATTAAAGGCAAAGGGAATATGGAATTAGAGTCTTGCAAATCAAGCTTTCTGGGGGAGTATGCATGCCAAGGACAATGTAGAAATATTAGTGAATAACTGGACAGGAAAACAAACATAAAAGAGTCAAAGAGAAAACAGTACTGTTTGGGAATAGGTTTTAAAAATGATATGTGAGTAACATTGGGAATTTGGCTAGTTGGTTGGAGAGAAACTAACTAGATTCATAGATAATAGTGCAACTACATTTTCTAATAAGAACTGGTAAGAATAAAATGAAAGAAAAGAGCTTTGAAATATTAAACCTATACTTGAAGTATATTAATATCTTTTCTTGCTAGTTTAATATCAGTAGAATAATTAGAAAGTTTCTACTACTTCTTTACTATTAAACATTGAGCAACTGGCTCTTGTAAAGATGTGAAAGGATTCTCATTACTTGATGATATAATAGCTACGGGGGAATATTTGAATTTCTGAATATGTATAAATCCCAATTATGACTATGGTCATTTCCAGGGACATTATCACACTCCTCGATGGAATGCCGGGAGAACTGTAAGGATCCCTTGAAATGAAGGAAAAAGCTCAGTCCATCTTCTGTACCACAATCGTCTTGCATCTATTTGACAGTTTGAGTGTCACTATGGAAATAGTAATATAATCAGATTGTGGGTAATGGAAACAAACTTTCTCATGCACAGCCCAGTTAACTTAGTTTTCAAATAAAGATGAGACTATCTGGAGTAGCAAATTATAGGCATATAGATTAGATATTTGAATTTAGATTTTCATCTTGGCTATGTAATTGACTTGAAGCAATGTTAAGAAATTTGCTTAGCTTGAGTTATCCCCTTCACACAACAGATCACCAGTCTCAAAGGTGATAAGTGAACACCTCTAACAGCATCTACATTAATCTTAGTTTCTTAGTGAAACTGTCCCATCTGCATATTACTTCTTTTTTAGAATTTTTGGCTTTTCTCTCTCCAGTGGTGATCTGTTCTCATTTGTTTCTCCTTAAAGGTTATGCAGCTAATTTAGTGTATTTCTCATGTAGACCTTCAATCCATTGCATGTTGTGCTAGACTTACACAGGAAGTCAAGATTATCTCTAAGCATATTTGGAATTCAATTTGCCAAGATTTCACAAATTGTTCATTTTGCAGAAGCAATTTTGTTTCCATCTGGTTTGCCTAGGGGAAAGTTCACTGGTGTTCATTGTTAAGAAAATCAGAGCATCATTTAGGGAATTCAACAGTCCTTTGCATGGAAATGTGGATATCACTACATTACACAGTACAAAAATATAGTTTATCTGCAAATGAATATGATATGAATTTGAACGGAAGCTATCCTCTTCAGAAAAAGAAGCACATAGGTATATCTTATTTGGTTCATTTTGCATGGATTCAGACTGACAGACGCAGTGGCCCTGCTGAGATGTCCGGGTTCTTTTTTATGTAAAGGAAATCATAGCTTTTTATGAGAAATGACGACTAAAAGAATTTAAGAACATGTGTTATGCAACTGTAACTCAGGGTATTTTAAACTACAGTATTTTCCCTCTTTTATTTACAACAGCATTATGGTTTTCAACTTTTCCACATCATATTTTTAATGAAGGAAACTTAGTTTCTAGAAAATGTGACTGAAAAAATGGACTGATAAATTTTGGTCAATTTCACCAGATGATTTTTTTTTAATCATTTTATTAGAGTGAATTTTTATATATGATTTTCATATATGGTTTTACTATGCAATATTCTGCTTCTAGAGGTCAATACAAAAAATTTTTGAGGAGTTTTTCATATTTGAAAATCTCATAAAAGTAAGTTTGCCAACACTGTACCCTAAAGTAGCTTGCAAATTTCCATGGAAATCTGTTTCAGAAAAGTAGTACGATGATTGTTCAATAAATTCTGCAAAGGGACAAATGCAGAGCCTGAGGTAACCCTTATTTCCATTGCTTTGAAATGCATATTCTTGACAAATAAATGAAAAAAAATTACATAAGAAAAATCACCATACGAACTTCAGATTATCTCCCCAAATCTTTCAACTAGTAGAAAGAATATGTGAAATCTAAGGGAAATCATTTCAAATTTGAAGCTAGAAAAATATGTATGAAATTGTGTTATCTGCAAAAATCCTATAGGCACTCAGGGTCCTTGAATATTTGAAAAGATTTGGTTGAATATAATGAATCATAGATCATATGACTACTTTTATGAGTTAAGATAGAAGAGGCTTACAGGCTTAGTGAAAGTGAAGTCGCTCAGTCGTGTCCGACTCTTAGCGACCCCATGGACTGCAGCCCACCAGGCTCCTCCGTCCATTGGATTTTCCAGGCAAGAGTACTGGGGTGGGGTGCCATTGCCTTCCCCTTAAGCTCATGGGAAAAAGACAAAAATGTAAAGAAAATATGTAATAGTATAAAAGATTACTTTCAAATTTACCCCAAGTGAATTAAAGGCAGCAAAATGAGTCAGTGATGTCCCTCGTTGGTTACAATGGCACAGGGTAAGGTGGGAAATCTTTCTGAAAGAAGTTGTGTACAGCATAAATTCAGAATAACCATTTTCGTGTGAGGGTAAATTTGAACTGCTTACCGAGGTAACCAGAGACAATTTTTCCTGGTGTCATTGAGTAAGAGTTTCCTGTGCTTACAAATAAGGTATATCAGAAAGGAAAGTGGGTCAGAGGTTAAGTTTTTATTCCTAAAATGTGTGAGGTTCTCAAAACTGGTTTTTAGAGACAGTGCCAGGATTAACACTGCAGTGAGACTGTCAAGTTCAAATCTTGACATATTGCATCATGTCTGGTTGTGTGATCCGGGAGCATTTTTAACCTTTGGGTGACTTTGTATCCTTATCAGTAGAATTGTTGTTCAGTCACTAAGTCGTGTCTGACTCTTTGAGACCCCATGAACTGTAGCACACCAGGCTTCCCTGTCCTTCACTATCTCCCGAAGTTTGCTCAAACTCATGTCCATTGAGTCAGTGATGCCATTCAACCATCTCATCCTGATAATAAACCAAATGGAAGGACTGTTGTGAGGATGAAAGAGTTAATATATGCAATGTGTATACAACAGAAGCTGGCACACAGGAAGTGCTCAATTAATGTTAGTCGTTGATCAATACCAAACTGCCATTCATAGATCAGCTTCTCTAATTTGGAAGCTGGATACTTCATATAATTTATTCCATATCTTCATAGCCCTGAAGTACAGGTTATCATTATGTCCTTTTTATAATTGGACAGACTGGGGCTCAGCCCTGTGGAGTAACTTTGTTAAGGTAAGATGCTCCTTCGAACCCAGAACACAGGTTTGTTAAGCATTGAAGCCCCTGTTCTTTCTCCTCTGTGGCAAATACTGTGAATTTTAATATTCTTTTTATATGGGGTCATTATTCAATCATATCTAAGACTAATCCAGTAAGATACTGTTAGCACGATGTGCTGAACTGGGAAAAAAAATTCAGATGGCACGTCCCTGGTGGAAGTGTTCACAGCCGGGTTCTTCAGCTCTAATCTTATGCATCATCTGTTAAGCAATTTGTAATTGCTTTCATGTCTTCCTGAGTGTGCAGGATTCAGCAGGCTACAATTCCTAAATGACTGTCTCAAGGTCTTCCATGGATATCTGCAGACTGTTGAAATGAAAGGGTTTCTCAGAGGAGCAGAAACATGTTGAAACAAACTCCCCACTTCTCCTTTCTGATCCTGAGGTTTTCTGAGTTAAATATATCGACTGAAAGGAGATGGATGACATCACCTTGAATCAGAAGGGATAATAATCAAATGTATTCTTCTCTTCTCATAGGGATTCACTGAGGTCAAATAAGAAAAAAAAACAGGTAAAAGGATAAGCTTTCTGCAAAAGGGAAGATAAATAAATGCAAGAAAGGGGTTATTTTAAGCAAGGAATTAGAAAAATAAAAAAGTAAGCCGCCATCTCTAAACACACGAGAAGTGCTATATTCTCTGGACTCACGTGGCCAGAGGTCAACAGATATGGTACAAGGACGGCTCTGTGGCTGAGGCAGGTAGTGGAGGTATAGAGCTGGTATGGTACAGGGATGGTACCAGTTATGGGAGAGGGATGGCTCTGTTAGGAAGTCAAGGTGTAGAGCTGGGGTCTCAGGCCAGGTAGACCTAGATTAGAAAGCCTGGTTTGCCACTGCCCAGCTGGGTGACTTTGAGCAGGTTGTTTCCTCTCCCTAAGCTGCGGTTCCCTACTGGATAAAAGGGGATAATGATAGTACTGATCTCAACTGGTAGTTCTGAGGATCAAATGAGATGAGATGTGTCAAAGGGCTTAGACTGATGCCTAAAGCATGGTTTAAGTGCACACTGCATGCTCGTTATTTTATTCTTATCCGTAACAAATTACAAATCAGTTTTTTACAGCATATACTGTTGTATCCATCTCTGTGTGTTCCTCACTCAGCTGGTGTCAAGTGCAGTGCCTGGCACAAAACAGGCACTCGTGTTTTCATTGTATTAATGACTGGAAGGATGATGTCACGCGAATGTTTATATAATTTATTATTAGTTGGCCACAGCACTTGGCATGTGCAATCCTAGTTCCCCAACCAGGGATCAAATCTGTGCCCCCGGCTGTGGAAGGCCAGGTCTTAACCACTGCGCCACCAGGGAAGTCCTGCATGGACGTCCTACTCTTGTCAGTCCTCTTATGGGCTGATTCTTAGACACGCAGAAGGGCCACAGACACGGACAGCCAGCCGTGGGGACTGGTCAGATGTCTGCGGAAATGCCTTTCTGGCTGCACGTGGCCCTGCTTATGGCCCTCCTTCTGCAGGGAGGCTCGGGGTCTTCTCACACCGCAGGTCTCTCAGAGTTAAAATCCACTGGATTCTACCCTGGAGAAGGCAATGGCAGCCCACTCCAGTACTTTTGCCTGGAAAATCCCATGGACGGAGGAGCCTGGTGGGCTGCCGTCCATGGGGTCGCTAAGAGTCAGGCATGGCTGAGCGACTTCCCTTTCACTTTTCACTTTCATGCATTGGAGAAGGAAATGGCAACCCACTCCAGTGTTCTTGCCTGGAGAATCCCAGGGACGGGGGAGCCTGGTGGGCTGCCGTCTATGGGGTCGCACAGAGATGGACACGACTGAAGTGACTTAGCAGCAGCAGCAGCAGCAGAATCCTACCCTGGGGTAAAACATGGTTTGGATTTTGTTCCCCACTTACTTCACCTGTCAGTGGCCTTGAGCTTGGATCAGCCCAGGAAGGAGTGGGGCTTGAAGTGGTTTATTATACTTGGCTGCTAACTGGGAGGAGTGGAAATGGAAATCAGGAAGTTCCAGAGGAAGCCAGGAAATACGCTAGCTTAATGGCAAAGATGAAGGCCATTTTCTTCACTTTCTTTTCTTTGGGACATTGTTTTTTCCCATCAGAGATTTCTTTTGCGAAGAAAGGAACTGACTTTTGGCTTTATTTATAAGCAATTTAGAAAAGTACTAGATTCTTAAGGAAATGATGGAATCAAGAAAATTGAAGCAATGCAGGCTGGTAGGTATGGTACTATTTCGGAGAACATAAAATACAGTATATAAAGCATTTAAATTAAACAAGTTTGTGGTGGGGGAAAAGGAGGGTGTTAAAATGATCTTAAATGGAAATGAATTCTGTTTTAATCAATATGTCCAAATACAGAACTGAATGTTAGTCTTTAACATTAGTGCATTTTCTTTTTTTTTTTTAATTAATTTAATTGGAGGTAGTTTTTGCCATACATCGACATGAATCAGCCATGGGTATACATGTGTACCCCTATTGTGAACCCCCCTCCCCATCCCATCCCTTTGGGTTGTCCCAGAGCACCCACTTTGAGTGCCCTGCTTCATGAATTGAACTTGCACTGATCATCTGTTTTACACATGGTAATACACATTTTTAATGCTATTCTCTCAAATCATCCCACTCTCAGCTTCTCCCATGTAGTCCAAAATCCTGTTCTTTACATCAGTGTCTCTCTTGCTGACTTGCAAGTAGGATCGTCATTACTGTCTTTCTAAATTCCATATATACACATTAATATACTATATTGGTGTTTCTCTTTATGACTTACTTCACTCTGTATAATAGGCTCCAGTTTCATCCACCTCATTAGAACTGATTCAAATGTATTCTTTTTAATGGCTGAGTAGTACTCCATTGTGTTTATGTACCACAGCTTTCTTATCCATTCATCTGCTGATGGACATCTAGGTTGCTTCCATGTCCTGGCTATTATAGACAGTGCTGCGATGAACATTGGGGTACACGTGTCTCTTTCAATTCTGGTTTCCTCGGTGTGTATGCCCAGCAGTGGGATTGCTGGCTCATAAGGCAGTTCTATTTCCAGTTTTTTTAAGGAATCTCCACACTGTTCTCCATAGTGGCTGTACTAGTTTGCATTCCCACCAACAGTGTAAGAGGGTTCCATTTTCTCCACACCCTCTCCAGCATTTACTGCTTGTAGACTGTTGGATCGCAGCCGTTCTGACTGGTGTGAGATGGAGCCTCACTGTGGTCTTGCTGTGCGTTTCTCTGATAATGAGTGACGCTGAGCATCTTCCAAGTGTTTGTTAGCCCTCTGTATGTCTTCTTTGGTAGTGCATCTTTCTATAATTTCATGTATTGCCCTGTTTGCTCACTTCTCAGTTAATCAAGCTAGAACTGGAATCACCTTCAATGGCCTTCACACCCTCACCCATCTGTCTGAGAACAGAGTACTATAAATCATTTCTTCAAAACTTTTCCAAAGTCTTAGTTTCACTGTCATGTGGTTTCACAGACTCTGCCTCCTAAATGGAAGCAAGAGCCTTCAATTCACAGTCATACTGCCAAAGGATTAGCTTCCTAAACCATAGAGCTAATATGGCCACTGGCAGCTTTAATTCCCTCCTGGCTCTCAGCTATCAGAATAAAATGATAGCTTCCACATTCAAGGTACTAAAATATTACCCTTATTTATTTTTCTGACTTAGCCCCTGCCTGCATCATTTTCCTCTTACATGTACTAGATCACAGCCGGATGTTGTTTCTCTTTGAAATGTCTCAAATGCTCACCCTTCTTCCCTGATTGCAGATCCTTATTCTTGACCTGTTGAATTCCTAATCATCCTTTATAACCCACCTCAAATTCACATTCTGATCATCCCTCTGAACTCCCCATCTCCAGACAGCATTATACTTTCCTCTTTGCCTCTGAACTACTTGAGTAGTGATATCTAAATCAGCTTTATCACCAGGGCCCAGCACAGGATGATCTGTAATAGAAACGTTTGTTGAACTGAAGAATCAGATTAATGAAAGGCTTTCTTCCAAGGAGCTATTTCCTTTGCTCATGTGTTTCCACTTGAGATTGTTAAATGTAGAAGATACAGAACACAGTTGCTTACATAGGAGGCCTTTAATACACACCGTGGTTTGACGGGTGGAAAACAGGGTCTTTGTGGTTATGTGTCACATGGAGCATAGGCTTATACTGACCTGAGCTGAAATACAGACTGTAACTTTCAATATTCATATGACTTTGTGGGAGAGGGAGTCCCTTTACTTTTCCTTTAGGAAAGGAGGATGATATTTCCAATACTCTGTAGGACAGCTGTGGCTATTAAACAATATATGTAGCCTGGAATACAGTGTTCTTAATTTATTGAAATAAAGAGACTTTTATGTAATAAAAATTTAAAAATTGGGTGGTATATCAATAGTATTCCTGAACAGACAGGAAACAGAAATGTGTTGAGATACATAAAAGATATGTAGAGGTGTATTATTATAGCTTGCTATTATCTAGTTGCTAGACTGAATTGTTACGTTTCTAGTAAGAGGAGGCACACAGCTTTCTTAAACTATTCTATTCTTAAACTATTCTAGTTGTTTAGTCACTAAGTCATGTCCATCTCTTTGCTATCCCATGGACCGTCGCTCACCACAGTGCTCTGTCCATGAGATTTCCCAGGCAAGAATACTGGAGTGGGTTGCCATTTCTTTCTCCAGAAACCATTATATAATTCCTCCTTAAATTATTATTAACTATTATCAACTTCCCTGGTGGCACCCGGTTTCGATCCCTGGGTCGGGAAGATCTCCTGGAGGAAGGAATGGCAATCCACTCCGGTATTCTTGCCTGGGAAATCCCACGGAGAGTGCAGCCTCTTAGGCTGCAATACGTGGGGTCGCAAAGAGTCAGCCATATCTGAGTGACTTCACTTCACTTTAAACCATTAATTTTATATTAAGTGACTGTATATTATACAATATATTATATAAAACTATTATATAATTACATAATATAAACTATTATATAATTACATAATTTAATAGAATAATAATTATATAATTACATAATATAAACTAGTAAATGGGTCTTATCTATAGTAACTATGTAACAGGGAAATCTTCATTTTCCTCATAATTTAATTTCTGGTTGCAGCTGTTAACACACTAGAGCTCAAATAGATAAAAGGCAAGATATTACACCAGCCACACTGGTCATCCTAAGATCTTTTCTTCCGAAATTCAGCATGTGTTTTTCAACTGTCTGCAGACAGCATATTTATTTATGCCAGTGGCAGGGCATGTGTGTGGGAATCTGAAGCCTCTGGAATGAACACAACCATTAGGACTTTAAAATACCACTTGACGGTCATCCATTTAAAAGCTATTACCAATCAGCTGCCTCTTGTAGGCTGAGGCAGAAAAAAAAATCTGTGGGTTGAAGACACTTGAAATCAGAGATTAGCAGGAAGATGCCCTCTCATTACCAAACAGGGAGGCAGAATGTCAAACATCTCTAGTTTCTGTAAAGACACAATCTCTTTTCCGGAGTTTTTGAAAAGGACAAAATGAACTAAAACAACTCTTCCCTCACTGCACCATGCTTGCGGTAGTAATATCCTGTATCTCTCTGCCTGCGCCCGCCCACCCCCGACGCCCGCGCCTGCAGAGGCGGCCCTGCTCTAGTGAGTGCATCTCATTCTGCTCTACCGCTTTGCTCTTTCTCACTTCTGCCTGACCATATTTGGAAATGTCATTCACATTTATATGCAGGCCAGTGCACAAACCAAAATTAATTTAACTCACAATGGCGCATTAATATTATTACTTTTGACACCGTGGAAAACTTATTAACTCTAGCTTGTCACAGGCCTCTCAGACTGAATAGTTCAACTACAGCATGGAAAAAAATGTAATCTGAGCTAAAGGTTTTCTGGATTGCCAGACATTGTAAAAAATCAAAATAGTTGAGTTTTGCAATAGTCAGGCTAGAATTAATTGTCTATGTATTATTGTCTATTAATTAATTATTGGTCCCATTTTGTTGGACTGCCCTATAAAAATACTTTATGGCACAGGGATTTAGGCTTTATGTATCTTTCCCCTCTATCAATAAATATAGTCTTTGCATTTCAAAGAGGTAGTAGGGAATTTAAGTAACGGTTATTGTAAAAGTTATAATAGTTCAAGAGTGTGCTGCTGCTGCTGCTACTGCTAAGTCACTTCAGTTGTGTCTGAATAGATGCCTGTGACCCCATAGACGGCAGCCCACCAGGCTCCCCCATCCCTGGGATTCTCCAGGCAAGAACACTGGAGTGGGTTGCCATTTCCTGCTCCAATGCATGAAAGTGAAAAGTGAAAGTGAAGTCGCTCAGTCGTGTCCGACTCTTGGCGACCCCATAGACTGCAGCCCACCAGTCTCCTCCGTCCATGGGGTTTTCCAGGCAAGAGTACTGGAGTGGAAGGATGAAAACAAGGAAGGAAGCTAGTGTTCATTGCATGATTACTAGCTCTGGGTGTTCTGCATATAGCGTCTTGTTACAATAGTCTGTGATGAGCATTTTTCTTACTGAGGTGTAACTGACCCAGTGCTACGTTATGTATTCTCTACCTTAGACAGAAGGAAATGAAAGTGCAGAGAGGTTAGCTGACTTCTCTGAGTTTGCACGGACATTAATAGCAGAGACAGTTTGAACTGAGTTCTACCGAAGACCCTCCTTGATCTGCCACAGTATAAATCAATATGAAACGAAAAAAATCTTAGGTCTCCCACAAAATGGACAACCTTTCCTCTGTTTTCCATGAACTGTAGTTTTCATGGTAGTGATTTTACATACATTTTGAATTACTCAAAGCTGGCATTTACAAATAGATCTGACCTTGGCATTGTAAAGGCAATAATAAAGTCAACAAAGTTATAACGCCTTGGCCAAAAACTTTGTCTGGGTTTTTCTGTATGATGGTATCGAAAACCTGAATGAACTTTTTGGACAACCTAGTATATTTTTGGTATGAAACTAGGTGCATAACTGTGTGTTTTTTTTTTTTTTTCCTTGTTAAGTACCCAGTGTGGTTTGTTGTTCTGCATTTACCAAGAATGAGGGAATATGCTTTTTTTTTTTTTTTTTTGGCCATAGCACAATTTTCCCCCACCAACAATGTATATACTATGTCATATTCTGTCTGAAACTGTGATTTAGAAAATGACACAGTAAATACTAGGAAGTTAATTTCCTGAGCTTTTGGTAGGCCAGCCAGAAAGTCAAATCTCCTTAGCTGTCAGAACAAGCCAAAGCTCATGTAGAGAGAAACACATGGGTCAGCCTCCCCCAGACTCAGGTTCCCTCTGCGAAGATACTGAAGTGGAATTCAGATACCACCGTGGGAAATCCATGGGTTCAGTTCAGTCGCTCAGTTGTGTCCGATTCTTTGCGACCCCATGCACCGCAGCACGCCAGGCCTCCCTGTCCATCACCAACTCCCGGAGTTCACCCAAACCCATGTCTGTTGAGTCGGGGATGCCATCCAACCATCTCATCCTCTGTCTTCCCCTTCTCCTTATGCCCTCAATCTTGCCCAGCATCAGGGTCTTTTCCAATGAGTCAGCTCTTTGCATCAGGTGGCCAAAATATTGGAGTTTCAGCTTCAACATTAGTCCTTCCAATGAACACCCAGGACTGATCCGCTTTAGGATGGACTGGTTAGATCTCCTTGCAGTCCAAGGGACTCTCAAGAATCTTCTCCAACACCACAGTTCAAAAGCACCAATTCTTTGGTGCTCAGCTTTCTTCACAGTCTAACTCTCACATCCATACATGACCACTGGAAAAACCATAGCTTTGACTAGACAGACCTTTGTTGGCAAAGTAATGTCTCTGCTTTTTAATATTCTGTCTAGGTTGGTCATAACTTTCCTTCCAAGGAGTAAGTGCCTTTTGATTTCATGGCTGCAATCACCATCTGCAGTGATTTTGGAGCCC
>SJYX01005577.1:96088-163204 GCA_006410675.1 Oreotragus oreotragus | reverse complement strand
GTGCACATGCTGAGCGTGGGAAGGGAGGTGGGCAGTGGCGGTCACCACATGGGGGCCTGGAGAGAAATAATTTGCTACAGCTTCCCTGTTGGGCTCTCTGCCTCTGGTTTCTGCCTTCTGCACCGGCACTCTAATGGCTGGGCAAGCAGCTTCCTGCTCCACTTACAGGAGATCACGCAGTGTCTCAAGCATTATCTTCCTGTAGAAATGACACATGATGAGCTGGTTTTTGCTCCTAGTTACTTAAGTTCTAGCCCAGGGCACTGAATTCATTATGTGCTGAACTTGAGGAGTTGAAAGGGGGTTTGATCCTTGTGATTGTGTACTAGGTTTTTCTAAGAAATCATCCCCTGGTGACTTGTACAATAGTACATCCTGGTAAATATTAATACTTATCTCAGACACAAACCAAAGGCCCCAAACAGCAGCTTGGGCCTAAATCAACCTTGTTAAAATGCAGCTGTGTCTCATCTCTTTTCTGTCTTGAGATTCAGCACTGTGGGATACGGAGTCACAGTCACAGGGATAAACAATGTCCTTTCTTCCACCACACCAAAAAAGGAAGAAAAAGAATTCAGACTGCATGTATGCTGTTTAAACAGGCACCCTTCTGATCCTGATTGCTACTTCAGGAAAACCCTGATCCATTCTTTAAAGGTCACCACCATCACATGCTACATTTCTTTCCTAAGTGAATTACCAGGGTCCCTTTATACTTGGCTTGAACAATTCCTAACTCCCAACCCCAGGAATTTGATTGTGTAGTCCCTACTTCACATCAGAATTTAAAAATAGAGTAAATAGTAATTAACATGGCTTTTAAGGCAAACTATTTAAATGTCTCGTCCTTACTTCCTAATTTATGTGATTTCAGACAAGTTTCTGAGCCACTGTGAGTCTTGATTTCTGCATTTGCATCTTTGGCTTAATATGTATACACAAGTGTGTGAGATTTCATTGAACTAATGTATTTAATTATTTCAGCTTTAAATTAAATTTGTAAATTGCTTTTTATCTCCCAAGGGAATGGATCAGCAATTAGAATTACAAAGTTAGGTAATTTTCGGACAGAGACCATAAACCAGCAGGTGGAAGATGCTGGATTTGTGTGGGGTGGTGTTGGTGACAGTCAGGATCTCTAGAAATCAGCTGATGTTCTGATGCAGGAAACCAGGTCTGGTGGCTTTGGAATTCATGATTGATAGTGACAACTGCTAATGCTCAGTTATTAAAGGCTAGTTATCTTGGTAAAATTCAGACCTAATATACAAGATTGCCAGGAGAAATATCAACAACCTCAAATATGCAGATGAGACCACTCTAATAGCAAAAAGCAAAGAGAAACTAAACAGCCACTTGATGAAGGTGAAAGAGGAGAATGAAAAGCTCTTAGTTTGAACATGGCATCCAGTCCCATCACTTCATGGAAAATAGATGGGGGAAAAGTGGAAACAGTGACAGACTATTTTCTTGGGCTCCAAAATCACTGCAGATGGTGCCTGCAGCCACAAAATTAAAAGATGCTTGCTTCTTGAAAGAAAAGCTATGACAAACCTAGAGAGAGTATGAAAAAGCAGAGACAACACTTTTCCAACAAGGTCTGTGTATAGTCAAACCCATGGTTTTTCCAGTGGTCATGTGTGGATGTGAGAGTGGGACCACAAAGAAGGCTGAGCACCGAAGAATTGATGCTTTCAAACTGTGGTGCTGGAGGAGACTCTTAAGGGTTGCTTGGACAGCAAGGAGGTCAAACCAGTCAATCCTATAGGAAATCAACCTTGAATATTCATTGGAAGGACTGATGCTGAGGCTTCAATACTTTGGTCATCTGATGCAAAAAACCTAATCATTGGAAAAGACCCGGATGCTGGGAAAGACTGACGGCAGGAAGACAAGGGGATGACAGAGGATGGGGTGGGGCATGGCATCACTGACTCAATGGGCATGAGTTTGAACAAACTCGAGGAGAGAGTGAAGGACAGGAAAGCCTGGCGTGCTGCAGTCCATGGGGTCACAAAGAGTCACATGCTGCTTAGCAACTGAACAACAGCGACATACGAAGTGTTTAAAAATGGGGCTAAGGTGTATGTGACACTTGCAGGAAGACAAGGGGATGACAGAGGATGGGGTGGGGCATGGCATCACTGACTCAATGGGCATGAGTTTGAACAAACTCGAGGAGAGAGTGAAGGACAGGAAAGCCTGGCGTGCTGCAGTCCATGGGGTCACAAAGAGTCACATGCTGCTTAGCAACTGAACAACAGCGACATACGAAGTGTTTAAAAATGGGGCTAAGGTGTATGTGACACTGATTGAGATAATTCACATAAAGATGACATGAAAATTTCCAGGCAGGAATGCTATGACTTTGTTCTTGAAAATGTTAAATATTTGGATTTGCCAAAGGTTAAACTGAAAACTGGAAGATAGGCACCTGGTAATCATCTGGTTTTATAAGATGTAGCTCATGCATTTTCTCTCCGTCTTATTTTTTCTAAGAGGTAGAGTTTTGAAATGGAAATCTAGGAGAAGCATCGTCTTTGCGTGCTCAGTTCCTCAGTCGTGACTGACTCTTTTGCCTCCCCAGGGACTGTAGCCCACTTGGTTCCTCTGTCCTTGGGATTGTCTCAGCAAGAGTACTGGAGTGGATATCCATTTCCTCAGCCAAGGGATCTTCCCAGCCCAAGGACGGTACCTGCTTCACTGCAGGCAGATTCTTTACTGCTGAGCCACCAGGGAAGCCCAGGAGAGTGGCCAGCGCCGTGTTGCCTGTGGTGCCTCATAAAGGAATCATCCATTTTTGGCAGATTCATTGCTCTTTAAAAATTATTTTGGGAGTGACAAAAAAAATCGAGAAATTCTACAGAGCACAAAATCTTCCATCTAGGGTGAGAATAAGGAGCTTTTCTTGCTTTGTAATACACATGGCTTAGAAAACTCTAAGTAGAAAAAGATACGTTGTTTTACAAAGAAATTTCTCTTTTAAGATGCAAGTATACTTCATTAAACACCCTCTGGACAAGGTTTCATTGATCTTTGGTATCTTAGGGATAGGTACAAGGCAGATGTCCCAATCCAAGTTCGTCATTATACCTGGTATCAGGAAAGGTGATGAAAGAGATGGAAGCGGTTACATCCTCCTGCTGGAAACTTGTGAGGGGATGGAGTGGAACAGGTTGGAGGAGGGGGATTAGAGAGTCTGTAAACAAACATGGGAATCCTATGTGGGTCTGTCCCAGATGAATTTAGAGCACGGAATGACACCCAGAAGGCTGGGGGAAGGCTAAGAGGGTTGAGAATAGGGATGGGTGTCGAACCCAGGCAGGCTGTGGCAGCCCTCTCTTTGCATCATGTAGTGGTGGCCTTCGAGTTGACAGCATATGACTAAGAGAAAGTGCAAAGTGTCTGCAGAGTGGGTTGTGCGTGTGCACTGAAACATCTTCCCTAGTACAGGCCCTGTAACCTTGAGCCTTTGCAGTCAGACCAAGTGTGAAGTTCAGGCCTCCCTCGTGCTACTCACTCTCTCTGAGTTCTAGCTTCTTTGTCTATCATTTGGGAATATGGAGGGTCCCACCCTGGTGTGTCATTGTGAGGAATAAATGAGTGAACACACTTAACCCAGTGTCTGCCTCATATATCAATTCAATAGATGTGAGTTTAAACACAGTTAAGATAAGCTTGTGTTCTACCCCATCTTTCTAGGTAACAGAGCTTGCAAAATGCTGTCTACCAAAAAGAAAAAGATGTCATAATTTCTCCTAAAATTAGGCAATCCTACTGTGACACTCAGGTTCCATAGCCTTGATGTCATGTTCAAATGTGGCCTCAGTACAGACAAAGTATCAGTATGATGGTGCTTGGAGAGCCAATGACCTCAAAGTACACATAGCTCCTCAGATTCTTAGTTAAACATTGATGCTGATTTTTAAAAAGAATTTTTTTTTTTAATCAAGCAAACATTTCAAAGGCTGTTGTCTACATTCCCTCTTTGTGACTTATGCTATGCAAAAATATGTTTAATCTCAAAACATACAACTCCAGACTCTTGACCTATTTAACTATTCTAATCTCACTCTGCTGCACTCAATATGCCAGCAAATTTGGAAAACTCAGCAGTGGCCACAGGACTGGAAAAGGGCAGTTTTCATTCCAATCCCAAAGAAAGGCAATGCCAAAAATGCTCAGACTACCACACAATTGCACTCATCTCACATGCTAGTAAAGTAATGCTCAAAATTTTCCAAGCCAGGCTTTAACAATACGTGAACTGTGAACTTCCAGACGTTCAAGCTGGTTTTAGAAAAGGCAGAGGAACCAGAGATCAAATTGCCACCATCCGTGGATCATTGAAAAAGCAAGAGAGTTACAGAAAAAACATCTATTTCTNCGTGAGTCTGAGTGAACTCCGGGAGATGGTGATGGACAGGGAGGCCTGGCGTGCTGCGATTCATGGGGTCGCAAAGAGTCGGACACGACTGAGCGACTGAACTGAACTGAACTGAACTGAACTGGCAGGTAATATGCTTTATCTTTCTGGAAACTTTCAATATGCATGAATAATAAGTGTTTTAACCTTAATTTTATTCTAGATTTTCTCCAAGATATCCCTTTCTTCGGGTCTCATTATAACTGCCCTGCTTCAGCATTTACTGGGTCCTTTCCATCTGAAATCAGTCATTCTTAAGTGTAGGGGATTTTCTCATTATTATTTCTCTGATTTCCCTGCCCCCTCTTTGTTTTCTTTCTTGCAGAACTTCCATTTTATAAATATTGGACTTTCTTCATCCTCTATGACTCAATTTCCCTCACATACCCTCTATTTGCTTGACTTTTTGCATTATGTTTTGGGAGATGTCCTTTAGGTTTATCTTCCAGATCACTAATTTGGCCTTTAACTTTGTTCATTCATTATTTCATTCATTCACTTTTTTTCTTTTACTCCAGTAGTCACATTTTTTAGGTTCCTCAAACTCTGAGAGGAACAAAAAAGGAGGCTTCTTGGTAGCAGCTTGCTCTTGTTTCTTGAAATTCGCTCTCAAGTTTCTCTGAGGCTACTATGCAGATGATACCACCCTTATGGCAGAAAGTGAAGAGGAACTGAAAAGCCTCTTGATGAAAGTGAAAGAGGAGAGTGAAAAAGTTGGCTTAAAGCTCAACATTCAGAAAACGAAGATCATGGCATCTGGTCCCATCACTTCATGGCAAATAGATGGGGAAACAGTGGAAACAGTGTCAGACTTTATTTTTGGGGGCTCCAAAATCACTGCAGATGGTGACTGCAGCCATGAAATTAAAAGACGCTTACTCCTTGGAAGAAAAGTTATGACCAACCTGGATAGTATATTCAAAAGCAGAGACATTACTTTGCCNTTGGGGGCTCCAAAATCACTGCAGATGGTGACTGCAGCCATTAAATTAAAAGACGCTTAGTCCTTAGAAGGAAAGTTACAACCAACCTAGACAGCATATTGAAAAGCAGAGACATTACTTTGCCAACAAAGGTCCGTCTAGTCAAGGCTATGGTTTTTCCAGTGGTCATGTATGGATGTGAGAGTTGGACTGTGAAGAAAGCTGAACACCAAAGAATTGATGGTTTTGAAGTGTGGTGTTGGAGAAAACTCTTGAGAATCCCGTGGACTACAAGGAGATCCAACCAGTCCATTCTAAAGGAGATCAGTCCTGAGTGTTCATTGGAAGGACTGATGCTAAAGCTGAAACTCCAATACTTTGGCCACTTCATGGGAAGAGTTGACTCATTGGAAAAGACTCTGATGCTGGGAGGGATTGGGGGCAGGAGGAAAAGGGGACGACAGAGGATGAGATGGCTGGATGGCATCACCAACTCGATGGACATGGGTTTGGGTGAACTCTGGGAGTTGATGATGGCCAGGGAGGCCTGGCGTGCTGTGATTCATGGGGTCGCAAAGAGTCAGACACGACTGAGCGACTGAACTAAACTCATCAGAATTAAGAGAAGATGTGTTTCTCTTATGTTCCTGAATTACACTTCTTCTATGAGCTGTTTCTTTGTGTGCTTGTTTTCCACATTAGTCCCTTTCTTTTATGCTGTAGATTTTTCTCACGTGCCTTTTTGTCCTTTACATTTATAATACACAATTCTGTTTATTAGTCTGAGTTGGTTTGGGCTTTTTCTGCAGTTTATCCACACGGGTCTTTCCTCAATAGGAGCCCTGACTGTGCATTTTAGGTAGATGGGTGAGTAGTGTTTACTGGCATTCAGATCAGGTCTGTGAACAGCAGCCCAGCAGGCTGGGGAAGCTCTCAATTATCAAATGAAGAAGGGCTTTATTCCGGGGAAATGGCTGCTTAGTGTATTTCTGTCCTTCTTGTCCACTCCATCTCTTCCCTTTTTTTTCCTGGTGTCTGTTATGGAGGCCTGGGGTGACCTTAAGCTCTGCTGCGTCTCTCTTCCATCCCTCAGTACCCTGATTAGGAGCTCTGTAGGCACGTTGCCCACTTTCTTTAGAGAGCAGTTCTAGCTTTCCTCTAGCTCAGTGGTTCTCAGTGTGGTCCCAGACCAGCAGCGGCCTGGGGATCACCTAGGATCTTGTTACAAATGCAAATTCTCTGCCCCACCCTAGACCTACTGAGACTCTGGGGGTGGGGCTCAGCAATCTGAGTTTTAACAAGCCTGAAAACATGCCCAGTAATCTGACAACTGGACCATAAAAAAGGCTGAGCACCGAAGAATTGATGCTTTCGAACTGTGGCGTTGGACAAGACTTTTGAGAATCCCTTGGACTGCAAGAAGATCAAGCCAGTCAATCCCAGAGGAAATCAACCCTGAATATTCATTGGAAGGACTGATGCTAAAGCCGAAGCTCCACTACTTTGGCCACCAGAGCCTGGAAAAGACCCTGATTCTGGGAAAGATTGAGGGCAGGAGGAGAAGGGGATGACAGAGGATGAGATGGTTGGATGGCATCACGGCCTCAACGGACATGAGTCTGAGTAGTCTCCAGGAGTTGGTGATGGACAGGGAGGCCTGGCGTGCTGCAGTTTATGGGGTCACAGAGTCGGACACGACTGAGCAACTGAGCAACAACAACAAATCTGACAATGGTTATCGGCCTGAGGCAAAGCCGATGCTGCCAGCAGCTCTGTTTCTGAGGAGGAGAGGCGAGGATACACCTGTTCCAGGAGGTTGAAGGCTTCTTTAATGAGTTACCCTCATGATTGTCCCATAGTTCACTCTTTGTCTTTAAATGTATTGACTGGAGCTTGAAGCTTCCTTAAAGCTTCTTGGGACAATCCACAATTACTTTTGGTGTGGTTCCTTTCTCTTTTTCAATCAATCCAATCCCATCTGTTTTTAAAACGCTCGCAATTTTTTCATTGATATAAGGGTATAAGTAATAATAAATCAGATAGTATGGAATTACAGTGAAAAAATGCTGGGAAATATTGAAGGCGGGAGGAGAAGGGGACGACAGAGGATGAGATGGTTGGATGGCATCACGGACTCAATGGACATGAGTTTGGGTGGACTCCGGGAGTTGGTGATGGACAGGGAGGCCTGGCATGCTGCAGTCCATGGGGTCGCAAAGAGTTGGAAACGACTGAGCGACTGAACTGAACAGTGAAAAAAGTAGTCCTTTGCTATCATTGCTACACCTTGGCTACCCCAACTTGGCCACATCTGTCCCCATGCCTCCCAGACCCATTCTTCGCTGGCAAGTACTTTTAATGCTTTTATCCACTTTTCTGTTATTTCACTTCATGTTTCTAAATAAAATACCTATATGGCTATTTCTCAGTTTTGGATATTGCCAAATGATTTCCTGTTATTGTTATTGAGGATTTAACTCTTTCAATCCAATCCCTCTTCTAGATTTTCCATCTTCTAAGTACAGCTATATTACCATAAAAAAAACAAAATGAAACAATAGCCAGAGTTTAAATAGGGTTCACTATAGAACTCCATAGTGTACTCCGATTATTTCCTTTCTCTTACAACTTTAGTGTATCCTAAGATTAAAATCAACTTATTTTTTAATTTGCTTATTTTTCTAAATACTTTATTATTAATTCTCCTCCCCCTGCTACCCCATGCTCCAATATCTGAAGATGGAAATGGCAACCCACTCCAGTATTCTTGCCTGGAGAATCTCATAGACAGAGGAGCCTAGTGGGCTACAGTCCATAGGGTCGCAAAGAGTTGGACACAACTGAAGTGATTTAGCATACGTGCTCCAATATATCTGTCATCAGTTTGTTTTTTTTATGTTAACAAGATGATTCGAAGCAATTGATCAGTTTCATTATTTTTTGGTCCCTGGAGACCTTTCTTTTGTCCTCCTGTTCTGTCATCCTCTCTTTTGTGACAGATTGCTCTCTAGGCCTTCTGCTCAGTTATAACCCTGGGATTTCCCTCTACCATTCTCCTGGGTTGCGTGATTCTTAGCAGGAAGTACTTAAGCACCTCAGTAGCAAGTCATCTTCCTTGAATTGTATTCTAATTCCTGGCCTCTGTCCTAGTCCCTGCGACAGGTCATTCTTTTGATATATCCAAGACCTCATAGGCCTAGGGCCTAAACTTTGTTCCTGCCAGTCCCCTTTGCCCAGGGAAGGCCACCTGCCTCCTAAACTCCAGTTCTAAGACAGGAACCCTCATGGCTGCTGACACACTTCCTTGATGTCAATGGGTACCTTTGATTCTTTAGTTTATTATCCCTTGGATTCCGTATTATTGGGCCATCTTTGGCACACAGAGGAAAGAGACCATGAAGTCATATGGACCTGGAGTCATATCTCACCTGTTCCTCTTGCTAGCTGCATAGCCTGAGCAAGTTGTCTTATTTTCTACATCAGAAAAGTCCAAGGATCAAAATACTACTCTCATTAAAATATATGTGTGTGTGTGTGTGTGTGTGCTCTAAGTTGTTTCAGTTGTGTCCAACTCTTTGCGGCCCTGTGGACTGTAGCCCTCCAGGCTTCTCTGGCCATGATTCTCCAGGCAAGAATACTGGGGTGGGGCGCCATCATATCTCAATATATGTTTATACACACACACACACATATATATGTGATAATGTACACCAAGAATCTAGGGTCGTTTCTGGCACGTATATATTGGGTTGGCTAAAAAGTTTGCTTGGCTGTAAGTAAAAGACACAGTTTTCATTTTCACCCAGAACTTTATTGAACAGCCTGTTCACTGACAGAAGGACCCGTTCTCGGCCCACCTGATAGTTCCAGATTCCATTCTCTACCACCTTGTCTCTAGTCCTACCGCCAACAGCCTTCTTTGTGCCGTCATCTGGTTTTAATGTTTCTGGTGGATACGCTGGTCCTTTGTGCATCTTCGCCTGCATCTCTCTAGGATCACCTGCCTCTGCCTCTCCCATTCTTTGATACTTCCCTTTGGCTCACTCAAGAAGCGAAGTCTAGTATCAGATAGAGAACATTTCTAGTCTTCCCAATGCTGCTACAAATAAGTAGGTCAAATCCATACTTAGTCTCACATACCATCTTTTTTTGGCAGAGACTATTTTCTAGCTCAAAAGACATGATAAGAGATGAAAATTAAATAGATGTTGAGAATTTTGCTTTATCATCTGTCATTACTACGCCATCCGCCTCTACCATTATGCCTACACCTTCCTTGTTCTCTTCGCTACTCTAAATATAGATCCAAGAGTCCTTTTACTTGTCCCACATTTATTTTGGCAAGGCCCAGCTCATCCTAGGCTTTGGTCTTCCTCACACCTTTTATACAAAGCTGTGCTGCAATTTTGTATTTGTTTTTGACTGAATGTTCTTTTCACCAAATTCTTTGAAAATCTTGGATTAAAAGGGCTGCCTGTGTACTACATGATTAACTCTTGGTTCACTATTTTTTTTAAATCATGTAAATTATAAGTTTCTTAAAAGCAGGAACAATTTATACATTTCTTTCATTTTCTTCATGGCATCTAATATACTGCCTTATATGAAACAGGCCTCAGTAAAACCTTATTAAGCCAACTTATTTGTTTCTACATGCTAAAGTAATTCTTTTTAGTGTTTTTGTTAAAATCATCTTTAAAGCAATTTTTTTCTCAAATGTATGAGACTATAAGCTTCTTTCCCATAACTGGCCCTGAATAATAAGGCTGACTATACATGAATTACTATTTTTAATTACTTAAGCAAATGATAGCTGGAAATTCTAAACCCTATCTCTAATACTATAGTATTTTATAGTTTCTGTGCAATTAGAAAACAAAACTAAAACTTCAAAGCACTTATTTTTAAAAATTGGAGGATAATTGCTTTAAAATGATGTGTTAGTTTCTGCTGTACAACAACATGAATACGTATATGTATACATATATGCCTTCCTCTTAAGCCTTCCTCCCACTCCCTGTTTTTGTTTTAATGTTAACTTCTTAATTAGGACTATAAAATAATATATCTGTGATGCAATACAATTAAGAGGCAGGACTCACAATTTAATTAAATCTACAGATGTAATAGGTTGTAAATTACGTTGTAAGTTATTCTTATAAATTATCCATAGGCAAAAGGTTTATAAGTTATGAGGAATTCAAAGATGATGAACAATATCCAAACATTACATATAATGTCACAATTTTCAGGTCACAAAAGGTATTACTTGTCATTTGGGTTTCATTTGAAAGAGATTCTTTGCATTTTAAAAACATTTGTTTACTGATCATTAGGAGTGACTGCTGATTGCCATCAATCAGGAACAAAGAGGACTCACTCATGAAATAAGAATGCAAACAAAATTTATCAAGAAATTGTCCATAATTTTCTCTTTTTATTTGGCTGTGCTGCATGAGGGATCTTAGTTCCCCAACCAGGGATCAAACCCATGCCCTCTGCATTGGAACTGTGCAATCTTAACCAATGGACCACCAGGCGAGTCCCAATAACTTGTCTACAATTTTTATTATCAGTTCAGTTCACTTCAGTTCAGTCGCTCAGTCATGTCCGACTCTTTGCGACCCCATGAATCACAGCACTCCAGGCCTCCTTATCCATCACCAACTCCCAGAGTTCACTCAAACTCATGTCCATCGAGTCGGTGATGCCATTCAGCCATCTCATCCTCTGTTATCCCCTTCTCCTCCTGCCCCCAATCCCTCCCAGCATCAGAATCTTTTCCAATGAGTCAACTCTTTGCATGAGGTGGCCAAAGTATTGGAGTTTATTATAGTGTTTAGCAAATTTTTCTTAAATCTACAGTACGGCTGAATACACCACCTCGAGTGCTTGTAAATTCTGTTGTTACACATAAGATTTTTCTGCTGCCACTCATTCAGCTCCCTTTAACGATAGACACCCCAGACTCATTACTGGTAAGTAGCACCTTGATTCGGGGAAGGCAATGGCACCCCACCCCAGTACTCTTGCCTGGAAAATCCAATGGACGGAGGAGCCTGGTGGGCTGCAGTCCATGGGGTCGCTAACAGTCAGACAGACTGAGCGACTTCACTTTCACTTTTCTCTTTCATGCATTGGAGAAGGAAATGGCAATCCACTCCAGTATTCTTGCCTGGAGAATCCCAGGGATGGGGAAGCCTGGTGGGCTGCTGTCTATGGGGTCACACAGAGTCGGACACGACTGAAGTGACTTAGCAGCAGCAGCAACAGTACCTTGATTATTTGGTTTGCTTCTTATAACCTGAAACCCATAAACCAATGTATAAATCCCACCTCTTCTAGAGGTGGGAGTATAACTTCTTTATACTGCTTGAAAAGTAAATGTTTTACTACTTCATAAACAGAGATGGTGAAGGAAGTATAATTTTTCAATAGTTTTCTGTCCTTTTAGACTACGCACTCCCCGATTCACTCCATCAGATTAGCTGTCCTTCCTATATGTGGCCAGAGCTCTTGTGTTTGTCTTCTATGCTGTGTTACGTTGCAGTTTTATATCACTTGTTTATCCCATTCATGGTGAAAGCACACTGAGCACAGGTGATGTGCCTTTTGTTCTTATGTTCTTAGCAACTACCAGCTGTATGGAGCAGACACTCAATAATGAATTAATGTATGAAGAGGTAGACGGATGAATAAATACTTTTAATTTTTGCCAACCCCTCAGGCTAATGACAGGTACATATGCATACAGACACGGACATGCAAAATTTTCCAGACTAAATCATTATTAATAAGATGTGGCTTACCCCACCAGGTGTATCTTTTCCAACTGCATTGAAGTATGCCAGAACTCAGAATGGAAAACCATGATATAATGCCCTGCATAGGTCTTTTAGTAAGTGGACTGGTATTTGAAACATGGGGACTATGTCGGTAACATACCCAAGAGTGTTTTGATAGATCAAAACAATGGCAAATCCAAAACATTATGATTATGGGCTAACCCTAAGCTCTAGGCCCCTGAAAGAAGAGTTTTAAATTAAAAAAAAAATTGAGATGATAGCAGTTACCAAGTTTCCCCTGTCATTAACATCCTCCACTTGTCCAATACATTTGCTACAATTAACAAACTGACATTGATGCATTATAATTGACTAAAGCTCATGGTTTATCCATATTTCCTTAGTTTTAACCTAACATCCTTTTTCTTTTCCAGAATCCCATCTAGAATACTACATTCTACTTGCTTTTTTAAATTTTTTGGTGGAAAGGAAAGCTTGATTTATTTTGTTTTTTTTTTTTTTAATTTTTATTTTTTGATCATGAAATATACAATTCCCTTTAATGTAAATTCCATATGACCAGTTGATTCTCACTGGATGCTCTGTTTAACTTTTGCTCAATTCTTTTTTTTTTTCTTTTTTTATTTATTTATTTTTTTTTTTTTGTATTTATTTATTTTTTTACACGAACTCCCAAACATGAACCCCCCTCCCACCTCCCACCCCATACAGTAAGGTTTAGACCTGTTAAAGGGGCTAATCTAATACCATAGGGTCCACCACGTAATGAAAATAGGGCATTGCTCCCCAAAGGAAAGAGAGTTCTAGACTGAGGGAGGGGGCTACATACAGAAATAGAACATTCAGCTGTGACAGTCATCTTGAATTTGGTCCTGTGGTGGTGGGATCAGCATCCCACAGTTAAACTTCAGTCCAGGGTGGATTTGTTCCCATTTCTTCGAGACCAGGTCTCAGAACTGTGGCAGCTTCTGTCACAGCTACAGTCTGGTCATCAAGTAGTTAATTTCTCTGCCTGGTGAGGATTTCAGTGTCTATAAGACAGTTCACAGGATACAGCTTAGAATATTATCTATAGCCCTTGAAAAGGAACTAAAGTCCTTAACTATGCCTACTGGCTATGTAGTCTTGTTGGACTGGTTCCCTTTGTTTCTGCATTTTCTTGCTTCCCTGATTAAACTTATTCTTTTTCTTTATTGGAGTATAGTTGCTTTATACTGCTGTATTAGTTTCTGCTATCCAGCAAAGTGAACCAGCTATACTTAAACATATAGTCCCCTCTTTTTTGGATTTCCTTCCCACTGAGGTCACCACAGAGCATGGAGTTCCCTGTGCTATGCTACAGGTCCTCATTAGTTCTCATCTATTTTATCTTCAGTATCAGTAGTGTATAGAGGTCAATCCCAACCTTCCAATTCATCCCGTCCCCCTTGGTAGGATACTACATGACATTTAACTGTCATGTTTCCTTAGGCTCTTCTTAACTGTGACATAGCCTCAGGGTTTTCTTGTTTTCCATGACCTTGACAGTTTTAGGGGGTACTGGTCAGGTACATTGTAGAAGGCCCCTCTAATGGAATTTGTCTGATCTTTTTCTCATGGTTAGACTGGGGCACGGTTGGAGCTTTTTTGTAAGGAGACATAGTCCAAAACAGTGGTTATCAATAGGTTGCTGCATCTTCCTTGTCCACGTGTGGGGCACACGCCCACGAGTAACATCATCTCTCATTACACAAGGGATGGAGTGGTGGGAGCACTAGGAGCATTTAGGAAACTTCTCTGTGAAAGATGCCCCTCCCTATTCCTGTTTAGAAGGGTCAAATTTTCCCTCTCATTTCATAACCCTTTGGTTTGTAAAGCTTAAACAAAGAAATAGTCCCATAGCACTTTGATCTCTGAAAGACAGGTGTAACTCTAGAAAGTATTATCCACTGCAAAAATATCATTTAACTTTTGAAAAGACTCAGGAAAGGTTATATTTTTAAACTTATGAAGACTTATAAAATACAGATAAGTTGAAAGACTAGTACCATGAACATTCATACACACATCATTACCTAGATTCAACAACTGTTAATATTATTGGATTTGCTTCATTCATCTCCATCTTGCTTTTCCTTTTTTTTTTTTTTTTGCTGAACCTTTCAAAGCAAGTGCTGACATCATAACGATTTACTTTTATTTATTATTTTTTTTTTTTTTTGTGAACTGTGAACTTCCAGATGTTCAAGCTGGTTTTATTTTTATTTTTTATTTTTTATTTTTTAATTTTTTTTTGTATTTATTTATTTTTTTACACGAACTCCCAAACATGAACCCCCCTCCCACCTCCCACCCCNCGTCTAGTCAAGGCTATGGTTTTTCCCGTAATCATGTATGGATGTGAGAGTTGGACTGTGAAGAAAGCTGAGCTCTGAAGAATTGATGCTTTTGAACTGTGGTGTGGGAGAAGACTCTTGAGAGTCCCTTGGACTGCAAGGAGATCCAACCAGTCCATCCTAAAGATCAGTCCTGAGTGTTTTTGGAAGGACAGATGCTGAAGCTGAAACTCCAATACTTTGGCCACCTGATGCAAAGAGCTGCCTCATTTGAATTAAGACCCTGATGCTGGGAAAGATTGAGGGCAGGAGGAGAAGGAGACAACAGAGGATGAGATGGCTGGATGGCATCACTGACTTGATGGGCATGAGTTTGAGTGAACTCCGGGAGTTGGTGATGGACAGGGAGGCCTGGTGTGCTGTGGTTCATGGGGTCGCCAAGAGTCGGACACGACTGAGCGACTGAACTCAGCTGAACTGAATCTCACTCTATTTTTACTTTTTGACACTGAGATACAATTAAGAATAGACAATTCCTGATACTATGCTGGTTCCTAAAAAACAGTTACCCTCTTGCTCTCTTTAAACACTAGCAGATAGAACTTAGGGAAGCACCTTGTTGGAATACTGATTTATATGTAGAAGCAGCATCTTACACCGAAGAGCAATTGGCTAACTTTTGCTAAACTCTCTTGCCATATTCCAGCGTGTTTGTGGGTTAGAAAATGAGAAGATATGACTAGAAATATTTTTTAAACAAAGAAAAATTTTTCCCTTTAATAGAATTGTCTGTAGGGGCCTCATACTTCACTCATAAATCCTCATCTTTACACTCCAGTGTTATCTGAAGTTCAGAAAATTGTTCTTGCCTATGAACTAATTATGTTCCATACAAAAACAAAAATACTGATTTAGAAGGTACTTTCAGAGAGGATGTTGAAAGGAGCGGCTAGTTCTAGATGAAGGGCATAATTTCTAAGAACCTCCTTCTTTAAGTGTTTTAAAGACTGTCTGTCTGAGGCTGGGTTCCCTGCGCTCTGGGGCCTCCTCCTGCCCAACGCTCTCCTGCGTTTTCCAGGGTGTGCTCCTGCAGGGCAGGAAAGCGCCCAGGAGCACCCTGACAGACACGCTTGGTTCACAACCTTGCTGTGTTCCATCTCAGGTAGAAAATAATTGCATATTGTTAGCAACTTGGGGGATATTTAATGTGGAACAGAAAAGCAACCTAAATGGTCTATATGTTCCCTGAGTTCTTCTGGGGAGAGAAGAGAGGAGATGAGGCTGGCAGGGGACAGTAAGTGCCAGGAGTTCTGTTTGCCAGAGACTGACAGAGTCCTCCCATCAGTCCTCCCCAAAGCTGGGCTGCCATTTCTTTTTATCTTCAGGCACTTGAAATCTGGAAAGGGTGGACAAGAGTGCTGCAAGAGACTGAGGCTGTCAGTGGCCCTACAGAGAGAGGAAAAATACTCATGAAACTGTTAAGTGGTACTGGAAACAATGAATATTTTCCCCCATAAATGGAGCAAGTGATTTTCTACTTGATGTATCTGTTTACTTTAGGAATTTATTTGGCATCAGATAGACCTGGGTTTCAAAAATAACTTGTTCAAGGCCACATATTACGAGATTATGTTGACAGGCAGTGTCTAGAATAGGCACCATAAAGACAGAAAGTAGATGGATGGTGGCCTACGGATGAGGGTGGAGAATGGGAGTGATTACAAATGAGCACTGGGTGATGGAAATGTTCTATAGTTAGGTTCTGACAGTTGGACATTTCTATAAATTTTCTAAAAATGATTGGAAAAAAACAAGAAAAATAAATTTCAAACACATAACTACCTATCATTTTACATTTTTCAACTGCATTTTACATATAAGGAAATGAGGCTCAGAGAGCTGATGGGACTTGGAGCCCAACTTCTGTCCCATTTGGTCCCTCCTGCATGCCTCCCTGGTGGCTCAGATGGTAAAGAATCTGCCCGCAAGGAGGGAGACCCGGGTTTGATCTCTGGGTTGGGAAGGTCCCCTGGAGAAGGGAATGGCAGCCCACTCCAGCATGCCTGCCTGGAGAATAGAGAGCTGATGGGACTTGGAGCCCAACTTCTGTCCCATTTGGTCCCTCCTGCATGCCTCCCTGGTGGCTCAGATGGTAAAGAATCTGCCCGCAAGGAGGGAGACCCGGGTTTGATCTCTGGGTTGGGAAGGTCCCCTGGAGAAGGGAATGGCAGCCCACTCCAGCATGCCTGCCTGGAGAATCCCATAGACAGAGGAGCCTGGAGGGCTACTGTCCATGGGGGTCATAAAGAGTCGGACACGACTGAGTGACTAACATGTTCTCCTAAGAGCTAACTACTGTGATGTGCAAAAGTAGTTGATATGTTCCTTACTTACAAGGAGCTTATATTCCTGTGGGTAAGCAAGCCATCTTTTTACACAACAGCACTATGTGGCTGACACTGAGAGAACAGGGATGTGTGTAATGAGGTGCCAATCATACGGTACAGNTGTGCAAAAGTAGTTGATACGTTCCTTACTTACAAGGAGCTTATATTCCTGTGGGTAAGCAAGCCATCTTTTTACATAACAGCACTATGTGGCTGACACTGAGAGAACAGGGATGTGTGTAATGAGGTGCCAATCATACGGTACAGTAGAGAAATATACTGTGGGGTTAAAGATCAAAGTGATGCTGATCATTATCAGGACACCTGGTGGAGATGAGGAGAAAACACTATTAAATGCCTTACAGTATCACAGTACATTCCTGTATAGGCACCAAGATACCTTGGGGACTTTTAGATGGTAAAAAATGTTCTGCAACTTGATTGGAGAGGTGCTTATCCTGGTATGTACAGTTGTGAAGACACATTGAACTGTATACTTAATATCTGCACCCCATTATATGTCAAGTTCTACCTCAATTTAAAAAGGTGTGATGTTGTTACAAAAGACGCAGAAGAGAGCACAGAAAAGGCTGGAGGAATCTCTGAGAAGCAACCATAGGAAGACAGACTGCAAAAGGGATTGGGTAGTCCTCATATTTAGAACACAGTTCTTGTGTCAGGAGAAGGAAGCTTCAAGCTTCTTACCCTACAGGAGGGCAGACTAGTGGAAGATGGCTTTGGAATCAGAATACTAAGTGTCGGAGTCCTGAGTTCTCACTGGCTAGCCATGTGGCCCAAGTCTGGCTTCATCTATCCAAAGGGGTCTTAGCATTGACCTTACACTGAGGTGTGTTGCTGGCGAGTGGGATCTTGGAGAAGAATGCTCTGGTTTAAAGGGAGACTGGAAAAATTTGAGGAAATATCCCCTTAACTTCGGAAATAGTAGTGGGAGACAATTCACAGCATACCTCAGTTTTGTTTCAGATGGGGCCCCAGGTTAACCTAGATACCATGCTTCCATGTAGAGGCTTTCAGTACCTGAAACATTTTTTTTTTTTTTTAAGCAGCTTCATTGAGGTAAAATTCATACACTAGAAAATTTACCTTTTTGAAGTATACAACTGAGTGGATTTTTAGCACATTCAGAGTTGGGTAACCAGCACCACTAATTTAAGAATATTTTCATCACCCCACAAAGAAACTCATAGCTATTAGCTGTCACTCCTCACTCTTCCTTGCCTGCTCCCCACCTGCAGCTCTGAGCCTTAGGCAACCATTAATCTGTGTGGATTTGCCTGTTCTGCTTTATCCACGTCGTGGCACGTGTCAGTACTACATTCCTTTTTTATGGCTGAATAATATTCTGTTACGTGACTGTAGCATATATTGTCTAATTATTCACCAGCTGAAAGAAATTTGGGTTCTTTCCACTTCCCGGCATTTGTGAAAGTATGGCTACGGACCTTCTTGTACAATTATTTTCTGTGTGGAAAGGTGTCTCTGCTTTGCAGGGCAGGTATATACCTAGGAATGGAATTGCTAGGTCACACGAGTCCTCTCTATTGAACATTTTGAGAAACTGTTAAACTGTTTCCCAAAGTGGCTAAACCCCTCAGAGATGTGTGAAGGTTTCAGTTTCACCACACCTTTGCTGACACGTTATTGGCCGTCTTTTTGATTTTTAGTAGATCCTGAATGTTGACTTCTGTTTTGTGGTGGGAGAGCACAGGCATATGTGCTATGAAGGCTTATCTTGGACTGGCCTTTGTGGTCCCTCCTCATCTCTAAGGTCTCCCACATGGGGCTAACCTTGGATATCTTGTCTTTGATCAAAACTGTGTGACAATGTTCTCTGACTTGTTGGACTGTCTCAGTCTCCTCATAAAAGAAAGGATAGAAGTCTGGCGGCCAGAGCCGTGCTTCTTCAGTGGCAAGGAGATAAGGGCTCTCATCAGTGTTTTCTATAACTTAAAAAACCCTCGTATTTATTGAGAGTTTACTAGATGCCAAGTATTGATTAGGCACTTTACATGATTTCTTCTTCTTCTTCTTATTTTTGGCCATGTCACTCAGCATGTGGGATCTTAGTTCTCTGACTAGGGATCACATCTGTGTCCTGAGGACTGGAAGCACAGAGTCTTAATCACTGGACCAGAAGGGAGGTCCCTTTACATGAGTTATCTTTACAGTGTATCACAACTCATGGAGGTGGGTAATATTAATCCCATTTTATAGAAGGGTTAAGTGACAAGCCTAAGGACACACCGAGAGTAAGTGGAGTCATGGGTGGATACACACGGGTTGCATCCAAGGCTAGAGCTTTTATCTACCTGAGGGGCAGTCTCATCATTAGATTACAATCTACTATGCTTAATGGATCTGTTTATCTTCAGCATTGTTTTCCTAAAAGCTCGTACAGTCCCTGGCTCACAAAAGAGGCTTAAAAAATATATGTTGAATAAACGAAAGAATGAAGGAATAAAAGTAATTTGCAGTATTGCAGGCCTCCTCTGGTTGATAATTGGAAAGAACATTTAGCCACATGTAAAGCAAGTAGATTTGTGTGTGTGTCTGCATGCCCCCTCTCTCATCCTTTAATTATTTAAGTTCTTGTTTATCAGCAAGTCCTCATTCTTCTCCCTCATTCTGCAGTACAATAATTGTACAGCTAAACTGCTGACATCTCATCTAACTGCAGAGTAACAGATTGTAATGGATTAAAGATTTCACAATACAAACATTTTGGCCTGCTCAAAGCAAGGTAGGAGTAAAACAGAAAGTGAAAACATTTAATTCGAAGATGTCACAAACAAGATATTAAAAAAAAATTGTCCAAAGCATGTGATGAATTCACTAGAAAAGATGATACTGTAAAAGATCCAAAGGGATTGGAGAACATTGATCACACTGCTTCCCACTCAAAGTCCTCTTTGATGTTTCAATAATACAACAACCAGGGATAGGAAAGATGGCGCTTGTCTGTATCATTTTTCTCATTCTTCTTTTTTTCTATTTGTTCCTATTTCAACCCCCACTCCTCATTTTCTGCTCCTCCCATCTATATTCATGAAATCCATGCTTCTGAACCACTTGGTTTTATTTAAAATTCGACTGAAAACTCTCACTCTTTATTCTTAGGGGAAAAAAAAAAAACTAACACCTACACTAGTTTCTATTAAAACAGATTTCCTTGGCACTAAATGTATCCAGAACTCCTGTCTCTTTTTCCCATAGTGAGGGAGCATGTAATGATGTTATAATGGATGTGAACTTGGGCAACCTTCAGGAGATGGTGAGGGACAGAGGCCTGGTGTATTGCAGTCCATGGGGTCACAAAGAGTTGGACCCAACTAGGTGACTGAACAGAACAACAACAGCAACAACAATATTAGTGGCTCAAGACGTTTTGGTCAGAGTCAGAATCGAAATCTCACAGGGATATCCACTTCACGACTTTACCACGGTAACGATAACTGTTTCACTCGATTGGATCGTCACCTTATAAGCTGTACTTGGAGACAGCTTATGACCATTTCAATCGAAGTTACCTTTTAAAGACAGGCCAGAGGACAGAAAGAGAAAGGACAGAGATACGGAACAGAACAACAACAGCAACAACAATATTAGTGGCTCAAGACATTTTGGTCAGAGTCAGAATCGAAATCTCACAGGGATATCCACTTCATGACTTTACCACGGTAACGATAACTGTTTCACTCGATTGGATCGTCACCTTATAAGCTGAACTTGGAGACAGCTTATGACCATTTCAATCGAAGTTACCTTTTAAAGACAGGCCAGAGGACAGAAAGAGAAAGGACAGAGAGAGAGAAGGGCAGAGAGGACAGATAGAAGACTGTATCGTATACTGAGGAAGACTTTTGGAGAGAGGGGCTAGAACTCAAAATATATAGGGGTACCACATAGGCAGTAGGACTTCCCCGGTGGCTCAGATGGTAAAGCATCTGCCTACCAGGTGGGAGACCTGGGTTCAATTCCTGGGTCAGGACGATCCTCTGGAGAAGGCAATGGCACCCCACTCCAGTACTCTTGCCTGGAAAATCCCATGGACAGAGGAGCCTGGTAGGCTACAGTCCATGGGGTGGCAAAGAGTTGGACGCGACTGAGTGACTAAACTTTTCCTTTAAACTTATAGAGACAGTACAACTGGAAAAATTGCATGTCCTTCAAAGATGACTTCCTTGAAGGTGGCATGAATCATGATGCATGTTTGCAAAATAAAATTTTTATTTTAATTTGGTCACCAATTCACTTGAAAATACTTATCTAAGCACTTTGCATGTTTCAGGCACAGTGCCAGGCCCTGGGAATAAAAAGATAAGATTGGTAATATCCTTGGACTCACTGAGTGTTAGTCAACTAAGTAGCAATATGGTGGAGTAGAGAGAAAATGAGTTTGGGAGTCAAAACTGGGTCTATCCTGGGGCTTATTTTCTGGGAGGCACTGGACCATTACATTTTCTGCTATGTGAAATAGGGATAGGAAGAATTACTCCACAGGACCTCAGCAAGGATTACCTGAGATAATGTGAAAAAGGCACTTAGTAGAGTGCTTTGGCATTGAGGTGGACCTGGCTTCCATATTTCAGTTCTTGTCCTGGGAAAGAACAAGTTTTACAAGCTTTACTAAGTGTCCTGAGTTTTAGGTTGATCAGTCTGACATTGTAAGGGGCAAACTGACACTAAGCTACTACATTCGATCTATTTCTCAGGATATCTGTTCAAGCTCTCACTCCATTCCTGCCTGGGCCTGTCACTGGCAGTCTCAGCTCTGTCAATTGGCTCTTAATCATCTCAACTTCCAGAGGCATTTTTAGTTTCTTTCTGCCTATTCAAATGCTACTCAGTTTTAAACTAGCTCACTTTTTTCAACTCTTCCATGCATCCTCCCTGTCCATGCCTTTTCTTTGTGCTGAAAATTATGGTACATTTTAATTTATACTTTGAATTGGGTGCTTTGTGAAGCTCCTTTTGTTCATTTGCATTATGAAATTTCACTATTATTCTTGACCATTTCTCATATGTGAATCTTAATCTTCCATTTTATGTACTTTACAGTGATAATTTCACAGAAGATATAATTTTGAATAAATGAATGGGAATTTAT
The DNA here is from genome assembly GCA_006410675.1 of Oreotragus oreotragus. NCBI lineage: Eukaryota > Metazoa > Chordata > Mammalia > Artiodactyla > Bovidae > Oreotragus > Oreotragus oreotragus. The sequence continues at coordinate 141,219 of SJYX01005577.1, read as the reverse complement.
ATTCTGTTTAGTGAAGAATTTTTTTAATGGAAAGAAAAATCCCTCTGACTTCATTAAATTCATCAGCACTCATGAGTAAGTAATAGTATCTTTTATTAATAAGTACCTTTGAACTTTAGGGCTTTGTATCCTGGGTAAGAATTCATTTGAAAATATAATGAAGAAGAAACAAAAATGCCATAGCTGTTTACTGTTTTTTTTTTTTTCCTTTTGCTATGTTACCTTTGCAGTGTATTATAATATTTGAGAGAGAACATAGATATGTAGATTTTAATCAGTCAAANCAACTTCCAGAGGCATTTTTAGTTTCTTTCTGCCTATTCAAATGCTACTCAGTTTTAAACTAGCTCACTTTTTTCAACTCTTCCATGCATCCTCCCTGTCCATGCCTTTTCTTTGTGCTGAAAATTATGGTACATCTTAATTTATACTTTGAATTGGGTGCTTTGTGAAGCTCCTTTTGTTCATTTGCATTATGAAATTTCACTATTATTCTTGACCATTTCTCATATGTGAATCTTAATCTTCCATTTTATGTACTTTACAGTGATAATTTCACAGAAGATATAATTTTGAATAAATGAATGGGAATTTATATTCTGTTTAGTGAAGAATTTTTTTAATGGAAAGAAAAATCCCTCTGACTTCATTAAATTCATCAGCACTCATGAGTAAGTAATAGTATCTTTTATTAATAAGTACCTTTGAACTTTAGGGCTTTGTATCCTGGGTAAGAATTCATTTGAAAATATAATGAAGAAGAAACAAAAATGCCATAGCTGTTTACTGTTTTTTTTTTTTTCCTTTTGCTATGTTACCTTTGCAGTGTATTATAATATTTGAGAGAGAACATAGATATGTAGATTTTAATCAGTCAAATACTGTGAAAGAAAATTGACCAAATGTTGAAATTCCAAAATACACAAGACAAAACTTAGGAAAACTAATTTATATCAGTTTGGTTTTGATTTCTTTGTGTGTGTGTGTGTGTGTGTTTGTTTTGCATTTAAATTGAATTTACAGCTACACTTCTAGGCTAAAGAGACTGACAGACTGTTTAAAGAAAAAGGTATGGTGAAGTAGACAGAGTGTAGGCTTCAGACCTGTGTTTGAACTTTAGCTCTGGCATTGGTTGTATGACTTTGGACAAACTACTTAGACTTTCCTAGGCTTCAATTTTGTTTTTCCCTCATTTTGTAACCAGATTTAATATGCCAGTTTTGAAGAGTGTTTTAAGAATGTTTTTTGTGGACATACAGTAGATTCTCAGTAAATAGTAGCTTTTATTAATAATGATGTTTATAACTTAGGTAGAGAAGTTAGGTAAGCTTTTAATAAGATGAGTCTTGGAAACTTGGAATTTGGGCTGGGAATCCAGTGCTCTGGCTAGACAACTGTTGAGGGGAGGGTGATACAGAACGTTAAGGGGTGACAACGGGAAAACCATAGAAGGTCATTTTTCAAAGTGCCCAGGGTCTCTTCCTCCACGTAATTCTTTAGTGTCTAAATTTATATTTTCTAGGGAATTCACAATTTTTAAAAAAAAAGTTCCAACTAACATATGTCTCTTGTCATCTGTTCTACAAGGACTGAGGCATTAGCTTCTGTAGTTGCTGACCTCTAACACCCCCTGAAAGGAATGCAGCTGGGAGATCAGAAATGAGGCACTCTGTGCTCTGGGAAAACTGGCAGAACAAGGCCCTCACAGCATATTTGCAGAAAATCTTATGAACCCACATTCTTACCTCTTCCTGTACTTAAAGCATTAAAACCATGAATGAAGATATCTGGACCATAAAGAAGGCTGAGCACTGAGGAACTGGTGCTTTCGAACTGTGGTGCTGGAGAAGACTCTTGAGAGTCCCTTGGACTTGCAGAAAATCTTATGAACCCACATTCTTACCTCTTCCTGTACTTAAAGCATTAAAACCATGAATGAAGATATCTGGACCATAAAGAAGGCTGAGCACTGAGGAACTGGTGCTTTCGAACTGTGGTGCTGGAGAAGACTCTTGAGAGTCCCTTGGACTGCAAGGAGAGCCAACCAGGCAATCATGAAGGAAATCAGTTCTGAATACTCATTGGAAGGACTGCTATTGAAGCTGAGGCTCCAGTACTTTGGCCACCTGATGCAAAGAGCGGACTCATTGGAAAAGACCCTGATGCTGAGAAAGACTGAGGGCAGGAAGAGAAGGGGGTGACAGAGGATGAGATGGCTGGATGGCATCACTGACTCAAGGGACATGAATTTGAGCCATCAGGGAGAATAGTGAAAGACAGAGATGCCTGGCATGCAGCAGTCCATGGGGCCATGACGAGTTGAACATAAATTAGTGACTGAAAACAAGATAGCTGTCCCTCGTGGTTAGCAGCAACCTTCTACAGAGATGTATCTAATGGCACAGACCCCCATTCACCAAAATCACATATATACTAACCTCTCCCCTTAAGTCTCCCACCCCAGAGTTCCTCAGAGCNACATAAATTAGTGACTGAAAACAAGATAGCTGTCCCTCGTGGTTAGTAGCAACCTTCTACAGAGATGTATCTAATGGCACAGACACCCATTCACCAAAATCACATATATACTAACCTCTCCCCTTAAGTCTCCCACCCCAGAGTTCCTCAGAGCTCTCTGAGAGGCTGTCTCTGGGGCTAGAGTCCTCAGTAAATCCCCCAATACAATTGAAACTCACAGTTCTCACACTTTTATTTCTGTTGACAAATGATATCAAATTTTAATTTGGAATCTCAGTGGAGTGAGAATTTAGTTTCATCCATTTTGTGCCTTTCTTTAACTAGAAAGGTAATCAAATTACAGTCCTACACACTAGAGGGAAATTTCAAGTTATCTGCTGTTTCCTATGAGGGTTTTAGAAACCACATCATGAAGCTTGACAATAATTATTATGCATAGCAACACAGTTATAATTGGTGATTACAATTCTGACTGAAAACTCAGAGGCAAGTAAACTACAGCTATGCCCAAAGACATTTCAAAAAGTCAAATGCAACTCTACCTCGATGCTAATTTAAAGGGAAAGTATTATGTTGTATGTATCACAAGTGGATGCAGAGATACTAAGTACACCAAAATATGGTCTAAATATAATAGTATTGAATTGTTTTATATCATATTAAGTTATAAATTTGACTAGAAACAAATAATCTAGATACAGTAAACAGATTTTGTTCATATTCTTGGACTTCTCCTTGGAACTGATTCCTTCCCAATTCCCTCTGAGTAAATTTCCGTGTTGCCAGCAGAGATTAAATCAGAGCTTTAACTAAATCTTAGCCTTAAATAAAAGTTAAATTAAGCTAAGCCACAAGCTCTCAATGCATCATGGAAACTGGATAAAAAGGTTATAGGGGAAAAAAAAAGTTATAGAGAGAAAGGAGATTCTGAATAAGACTTTACCTCCATTCCCCCCAAAAATTAGTGAGAGAAAGCCATTATTTTCATGGCCATCAACAAAACGATAAGAATGATTTTTCTGTTTCTATTCTGCCTACATTTGATAGAAAATGATCCGAAAAGCAAAAGGATACTAAACCATTCTCATCGTTTGGCACTAAGATATTTTGTTGACAGGTTTTCAGAATACTTTAGACTTCATTTGTAAAATAAGATAATTATTACAACATGGACTTTAAAATAAGAGTTCTGAAATATCTCTCACAGTATAATAAACTCCTCTGCCTCATTCATTCATTTAAAATTATACCTACTGTGTGCTTGCCTCTGTGATCAAACTTGGTTTCACAGTTGGGAACAACAGACATGGTTGTTTACAATCCAGTGGGAAAAGACAGACAATGAATAAGTAACCACATACAAATAAGTACACCTTCCTGCAATGTTATGGGTCAAAGTGATTTCATTCATTTAAAATTATACCTACTGTGTGCTTGCCTCTGTGATCAAACTTGGTTTCACAGTTGGGAACAACAGACATGGTTGTTTACAATCCAGTGGGAAAAGACAGACAATGAATAAGTAACCACATACAAATAAGTACACCTTCCTGCAATGTTATGGGTCAAAGTGAGCATCTTTGTGGCATTTCTGTGATAGATTGTGAGTGACAAGGAAGAGTCTTCCTGGCTTTCATATTAAAATTCCTGCAATTAATCTTTTATAAGAATTTCTGCTCAGGGCATTAATGTGTTGTGCAGACATTCTTGGAGGGCATAAGTTACCATCTGACTGAGAAGTGTACTTAGAAACAGCAGCAGTTCATGATCCTTAGGCAAAAGAGATGCTTAAGGAATAATGACCTGAACCCATTTCAAAGGACTATCAAGTAATTTGTATAAGCTTAAAAAAAGCTTGGCTTTTTGATTGAATCTGTAATCTCGAAGTGCTTTTTTGTGAAGTAAATGTTTTTCTGATTAGGCTTAAAAATGTGAAATTTTCTTGCAAAATTGATTTTCTATTAAGGCACTAAAGTAGTTTCTCTTTCCTTCTGCTTGGGTACTAATTAAATTATGTCCCAAACTTGTTTTAATTCAGCAATCAATGTTTTTTTCCATTTGTACTAGATTACAGAATCTCATTTAAAAATCACTCTTTAATGAATTCTACAGAAAGCAGAGGTGATGAACATTCTCTAATGGAGACAAAATTGTACTGGTCAAGTTATGAGACAGTCTGCTTCAAAAACAAAGGGATCCAGTTGCATTCTGGTGGTATCTTATGCCATTTTTACGGGTTAAAAAGCAGTAGTGGAAGGCATGGGCTTCCCAGGTGGTACTAGTGGTAAAGGACCTGCCTGCTGATGCAGGAGATGTGAGACTCTGGTTCCATCCCTGGGAAGGACAGATGCCCTGGAGGAGGATCCCCTCCAGTATTCTTTCCTGGAGAATCCCATGAAGGGAGCCTGGTGGGCTATGGCCCAAAGGGTCACAAAGAGTCAGACGTGACTGCAGCGACTCAGCATGCACACATGCAGTGGAACGCATAGGGATAAAAACTAGGAATACATGCTAAACTAAGGAGTCTAAATGCCTTGAAGATGTACCTGTTGCTGGGGTACAGACTGATACAGTTTTTACAATAATTATGAATAAAATTTATTAAAGAAAATGGAATCATAAGCTATTGATCATAACATTTGAAATAATTAAGTGAAAATGCTAAATGAATGGGTTTTTCCAAATGTAAGGTTGGCTTCAGGTTTGACTTGTGGGTGGCATAAATAAATATTTCTCAAATGATTAGAATGAAAAAATTTCAAATTCATCAGGCAGTCAGAGGCTATACATGTTAGAAACCTTTTGCAAATGGAAGAACTGTATATACTGATTGTAAAGGATGATTTTTGAGACCTTAACTTGAGAAGGGGGAAGATTAAGACAATGGTTTTATGTGTAAGTGTCTCTTGAAACTCAAAGGATTTCTGTTTTAAAGAGACAAAAAGAAGAGAAAGGCTTAGCTGTCTTGCAAGGTCAGATTCCCTTTTTATCTGTGGGAGGTGGGAGAGTGGCTGCTGCTGCTGCTGCTGCTGCTGAGTCACTTCAGTCGGGTCCGACTCTGTGCGACCCCATAGACGGCAGCCCACCAAGCTCCCCCATCCCTGGGATTCTCCAGGTAAGAACACTGGAGTGGGTTGCTATTTCCTCCTCCAATGCATGAACATGAAAAGTGAAAGTGAAGTCCCTCAGTCCAACTCCTAGCGACCCCAAGGACTGCAGCCTACCCAGGCTCCTCTGTCCATGGGATTTTCCAGGCAAGAGTACTGGAGAGTGGGTGATCAGTAAAAAAAAAAAAAAAGGCAAGTGAACCTAAACTGCTAGTAAGGGGACTTGGATCCTATTAATTAGAGAAGTGTTAATCAAGTCAGAATGGAAACTTTAGCAGAGAGGTTTTCTCCAGGGGCTAGAATCTTAACAATGGGAGTTGTGTGCATGTTGAGGCTCTTCCGGCATAATTCACCTTTGCAGCACCCCATATACTTCAAACATGTGCTTAGTAACCTTCAGATAAGGCTCCTTTCCATTTTTTCCCCCAAATTGCTTACACATTTAATTGCTTACTAAAATAACACATTAATTTTTTCACTTACATAATGAACACGTAATTCTTTAATTTACATAATTGCTTCATCATCTTATGACTTTTACTTTCAACAACAAAAGCCTACCCCCTTCTATCTCAGGGCTAGATCCTAGTGGGTTGTAATTAACCCATTTAAATCCAAATCTCTCCTTGAATAGACTATTATGAACAGCAGTTCAGTTTCTATTCAATAGATTCCAAATCTGTTTCTTGAATTCCTTTTTCTGTCTCTCTTTGGTGTCTTTCACTCATTATGACATTAAAAAATAAGATTGAATACTTTAGAGGAAAGCAAAACAAAAAACCTTAAACAAAACTGCTCATGTAAAATGCAAAAAAAANGATATTGGTCTACTCATTTGGAAGAACAACTTATAAAAGTTATAAAACTTAAAAGCTCAATATTATCCTTGGGTGGTTCTATCCACAGTGGGGCTCAATCTATTTCAATATCCAGGAATCTAATTTTGACTAAGTTCTTTGGGTAAGTTATGTATATTTCCTTTCAAAGAAAAAGCAGAACTTAATTTTGACTTGTTTTGTACAACCAAGAAATAATTTTGGGGTACTAATAAAATTCAATTTCAGAATGGTAGTAAACAAACTGTTCTAAAGCCTCACTGAGTAATAATAATGGTCACAGAAAACCTTAGATTGAAAGGATTCCCAGGTGATAGTCTTGGCTGAGTTTCTCGGAAGGCTTGGCTTACTTTCTGATTTCCCTGGTGGCCCCAAAGTGACCAAACCTTACAAAATCCACGAGATCTAGGGATCCTAAATGACAAAGGCAGTTGAAATCCCTTGGATAATTACAGACTATGTTAGGAACAAAAAAATGGTTGGGAAAGGAGTTGGTTTAGCAATTAAGGGAAGCTAAGAGTTGTTTGCTTTCCTATATTGGCCTGTTGAGACAGTAGCAGAGAAAAATGCTAGTGTTAGACTGGCATAGCATAATCATAGAGAAGTTTAAATGCACTAAGGATATTGAATTTCCCATTTTTAAATCACTGGAAAATCCTGAGCTAACCTATTAAAACTGGGGAAAAACAATGTGAAGAATACTATAAAAATGTGAGTCATTTAAAAAATGGACTTAATATCTATCTACCTTTGTGAATTTTATTTGATATTTTATTGTGCTCTGAAATTTTTAGGAGAAACAATGACCTGTCTGTGATATGCGGAAATAATCAACGAAAAAGTGCCATTTCATTTCTATTTAATAGCTACATAACCTCTATAGAAAACAAAATCTTTGTAGAAAAATATAAAGGATAAGATGACTTTTTCCCTGTCTTTTTAAAGAAGCACATGTGTATGTATGTGTGTCTGGCTCCAGGGATCGATCCAAGACCTGCACAAATCTCTCTTTTCCTTCAAATAAGATTCAGTAGACCTGCATTCTTTTTAACGAGGTTATGCAATCCCCTGACCCTATTTTGCCAGCTGTCAGCAGCTGGAGGCCCACATTACTCACATTAGCCCAGCATCTCTCAGTAGGTTAGCTTGAGAGTAGCAACTGGGGGGTCCAGCTGGTCGTATTAGAAATGCTCATGTTTTTCTTACCTCTTCCTTCTCTGCACTTTGCAGATCACGCCACTCCTCAGTTACGTGACCGAAATCCACTGTGTTCATGGGGACTTTAAATTCCCCAATGATGTCATGCTTAGAGAAGCGATCAAAATCATAGACAGCCATCACCAGAGTTTTGCCACCCAATTCCGAATACGGCACCTAAATAAAAAAGACCAGGTTAAAATATCTGGTGACCAAAAAATGCGTAAAATATGTTATTTTTTCATTGTGTTTAATTTTAATATTTATGTTGGATAAACAGAACAGGGAGAAAAGTAGCGCTTTTTTCCCCCCCTTAAATTGAATCATTTGACTAACTACTTGGGGTTTAAATCACTTGGGTGAAAGTGAGGGCTTACCATAGTGATTTATCACTTTCTCCCAAAGTTCTAGAAGCTGTTAGTGTTATTAATAATGGCTCCTGCTATTAGTCATGCTAGAAATACTTCAAGAGTAAAACAGGAATAAACCAAGCTGATTGCACTTGACTATATGAGGAAGTTTTTCTTGAAGAATGTTTTGTTGTTATTATTAAGTTATATTGTCAGGGGACAACATACTCAGGGGTAATTCTTTCAAAAGTTCTATTAACTCTTTGAGGCCATTTGGATGCCATAGTTTAATGAAGCAGCATTTAATGAGAAGATATGCCAGGAGTCTGTAAGGATTGGAATGAAATTCACAAGGTGCCTCCCCTATTCCTTAAAATAATTTACTGATTGACAGGAGCTGACTAGAACATTGATGTTTTGAATATCAAATTCATTATAATCTAGGTCTTGAAGTTTATTCTTAGGAACGACACTCTTTAGGATGAGCAGAGGCAAAAGGCCAAAAACTGATGAATTCTCCAGCTGTTCAAAAATATCTGGGACAGATGCTATGGGCTGGGATGTTTATTAGTGACATTTTTAATATTCAGAGAAAGCAGGGCAATTCCAAGGAAGCTACACTTCAGTAANAGTTTATTCTTAGGAACGACACTCTTTAGGATGAGCAGAGGCAAAAGGCCAAAAACTGATGAATTCTCCAGCTGTTCAAAAATATCTGGGACAGATGCTATGGGCTGGGATGTTTATTAGTGACATTTTTAATATTCAGAGAAAGCAGGGCAATTCCAAGGAAGCTACACTTCAGTAATTGGGAAGAAATGCCTAATTAAGAAATTGTTTAGACTTGTATTGAAGGTTTCATCAATTTTCAGACACTTGTTATTATTTTATCAGTGTAAATAGTTGTCTTATGCTCCAGCAAACATTTCTCAATTAATTCCATATATTAAGAAAGAAAGGAGAAGGAAGAATTTTTGACTGTATATATACAAGAAATTTTGCTTTTATCCAAAGAGCTTTTGTTTTCTATTATCTACCATCTATTAGGAAGTGGGTTAAAATACTATGATTAAAAACTAGGCATAACCCATTTTCCACTTTAGAATGAAAAAATAAACCCTTCCAAAGAGATGACTTTGAAAGAAAGAAATATAATTTTACAGTAGGGATGAACTCTTCAGAATTGCATCTTATTTCTGAAATTTGTCTATATTTGTTGGTGACTGTATGAAATTATATTAGTCAAAAACCTGAGTTGGAGGTCAGATAGGTCCAAGACTGGGTTTCCCTCTCTTCCAGCTGAAGGGCCTGGGACAAGTAAATAAACATAGAATAATGGTAATAGTGTCTATTTCACGGGAGCTGGTTGAGGCCTAATGAATACATGTAAAGCATTTAGCACAGTGCTGGCACACAGCAGGTACTTTATAAATATTTATTGTTTGAATGATAAGTAGCTCTTTCAAGTGGATGTTTATTGTGGAGAAAAGGAGCATTTCATTTGGGGCATGTCAAGTTCATTTTCAGTGGATTTGAACTCAGTTTTAAAGCCAATCTCTTTTAAACTATTTTGCCTCCATTTAAGATGCATAATCTACAAGGCCTAAAAGGAGAAACTGGTTAGTTCTCCAGAAACAGTGGTGTATTTTTTAAATGTATGAAAATATATTGTACTTTGGCTTCATTTATGATGTGATCAACTCTCCTAAAATGAAATGGAACCTGATTAAATTTTATAGGCAATTTCAAAATCTCCTGTGATTATAATTCTTGAAGTTATAGACATTACTAGAAATTATTAGCATTGCACATTTTAAAAAAGAAATAGCATATAGATAACTCAAAACAAAGCCCCACAATATTTCAAATAATTTAAGAATGTGCTGGCTAAACAGTGGCTAGAAACTATTGACCTAAATTAAGATCCACACAGAGTCAAATAGAATGATTGTGATTACCTTTTGCAATATTTTTTTTTTGTTTTGTTTTCATTGTATGTTCTGTGGCATATTGATCCCAATGATTAGTTTTTCTTAAACTGAGTAGTTTCAGAATGTTTCTAGAGCTACTGTACATTAGCTGTCTTGGTTTAGAAAAGTGCAGATTTTAAATAGGATTGCTGACAACACAGAAGGGATTTTTCTTGTCTTACAAACTCAAATTGTAGAGTGAATAGAAAGTCAGTACTCTTTTTAGAAACATAGAAGCAAGGTTCATGAGAATGACTCACATCTGAAGTTTCATCCATTTATTTAGGATATTTGTTGACACGCAGTATGTGCTATCGCTAAGGCTGGCTGGTAGATGAGTGATTCTGACTCTGCCTGTTGGCCTATTCACAGACGTGTATTGTTTTAAGGAATGCATTTTAAAATTTCACATGTTAAAGATACCAACCAAGAGACTGTTTTTGTGCATGACTGCAGGTGGAGAACTACAGAGCTTATACACAGGAGATGCCTGAAGCCCGCCAGGCACCTTTCCCTGTTATTCTGGGGTCAGAATTCCTCTTTGTTATCGTTTGTTAATTGAGGTGTTTCAACAAGATGAAGAACACCAGGGAAGAGCCAAGAGGAATGGAAAAATGCTAGAGATGGAAAAAAAAAATTGGCTCCTATTCTTTTTATTTATGGACTTAGAATGTTTTCAAATACTCAAATTGGCCCTGTACACAAAGAATTTTGCAATGAGAGTAATACCTAATTGTATCATTTGAAATAATGTTGGATAGCTTACTTTATTCTGTGGTTGTGATTGGTTTTCAAAACTTGGAAACCTGGGAAAAGTCTGTAATCTTCTGGCTTTATTTTAGAGAGGGGGAAATGTTCAGGTCCATGGACACACTGGAAGCTGAACTCACTTTTTGGACACGAATGACATCCTTGTTCTATGCCAGTCCACACTCTATTCTGAAATAGCTGAGCTGAATCCTATTTGGATCAAATTTAAATGCATAACAGAGTCCTCATTACATTGAAAATAAGAATTATGGATATTCTGAGTAGAATCACTTGTGAGTCTCTGAAAGTGGCCATGTGTATGTATCTGTACGTGTCAGGATGAGACTGGTCTGTTATCTAAAACAACGAGAAAAAGTTCAACAGTGAATACACACACAAAAAAAATACCTTGAAAGTAAACTGCTCGTTGAAGACAGGATTAAGGGTCTTTCGGTGGACTTTTGTCTCAAATTTCTTCTTTTTATCGGGCAGCAGAAAAACCTTCACATAGGGATCAGAGGTGCCCCCCATGTCCAAGGCAGGCAGCTCGGCAGCCTGGATGATTCCTACCAGGAGCTGAAATGAGAGGCAGAAGACGGCCAGCATCAGCACTGGTGAACATGTTGGAAAAGACTGATTTGTTCACAAGGCTGCATATTGTGATTGCTCTTTTCTTCTTTGCTTTTGATAAACTTCTATTCTCTTAAGAAGCTGAACACAGAAGGCAAATGAAATGATATACCCAGGCTTCAGAAACTCAATTATGACAGACGCAAGCTCTAGGAAGCCTGGTTTTAAACACAAAAGAGGCTTTTTAAAAGGTTGCTGATTACATTTAAATATGGAACTCATATTTGCAAAAGGGTTGCAATCAAATAACTTCCCAGTTGCTAAAAGCCCTTGTGTATTATTTTTCTTACCAGAGTGTGATTTATAAGTGGAAATAAGTTGTTAAACGATCACAAGCCTGTAATTATAAAGCAGGAAAATTTTATTTTGAACCAAAGCTTCAGACCAGCTAGATAGAAATTTCTTAGAAATTGGGTAGCTTTTTGAGATAAAAACAAGATCTTCAAGTTTCTATCATATTTGGCCTTTACTTGTATGCTAGCTACTTCTTGTTTTAACTTAGAGTAAAATAATTATTATATATTAAATTCTGTATTTAAATATAGGACATAGGGTCAAAGAAAAATAATTTCAGCTTCATCTAAAAGAAGGGGAGATTACAGTTATGGTTTTAATGGTAAGTGACTGTCTGATTTTATTCAAATATAGCAGAAATCTCTGCATTCTTCACATCTGATTCTTCTCAGTGATACATTCCTGTTTCTTATTATGAATGTGAGTGTTGACTGGCGTTGTTCATGTTTTTGCAAAGGAAACAGAAGGTGTGAGTGGACTGTTCTGATGCTCTGCCATCAGTCACGCTGTGTCAACAGATTGGTTTAGATTCATATGGGAAACAAAAGTAGACTCTTACTGTTATTCAAGGGATATGCTATTCAGAAAATGCAGAATGTATAGCTTCCACATCTTCAAATGGGGTCTGAGACTTTGAGACTGTACTTGTTTCAACCAATAGGGTGGAAAAGCAATTCACCGCTTAAGAAAAAAGTCACAGCAGCTTCTTACAAAATTGATCCTTTGTGTGCATAAGTGCACTTTGACCCATTGGCTCAAGTTTTAATCTAGACCAATACCCTTAAAGATTGTTACTTTTTCCACATCTTCAAATGGGGTCTGAGACTTTGAGACTGTACTTGTTTCAACCAATAGGGTGGAAAAGCAATTCACCGCTTAAGAAAAAAGTCACAGCAGCTTCTTACAAAATTGATCCTTTGTGTGCATAAGTGCACTTTGACCCATTGGCTCAAGTTTTAATCTAGACCAATATCCTTAAAGATTGTTACTTCCATTTTAATGTTTCAGGATCTTTTGGTGACTTCTTCATACAACAGTAGCAATAATAATGCTGGATTGTAAGTATACAAAACATAGACAGATGGTCAAAGAATGGCTAAAATAGAGATAAGCTTATAAAGACATGATTAGTAAAGCAAACAGTTTGTCTCTTGGTTTGCCGAATTTGCTTTTGGTTAGCAATGTGAATAAGTGAGATTATATTCTCTCCTCTCTGTTTGCAATACGCTTTCTTTGGGGCAGGGAAAGAACTAGTGATATAGCCTAAAGGCTTTTAAACTTGATCAACTATACTTGAAAGGTTTGGGGGCATTTTGTTGATAAGAGGGGGAATTACTTCTTCCAACTCCCCTCTGGCTTCTGCTCGAGAGATAAACATCACATTTTTCTCCACCATGAAAGCTTCTTAGGGAACTTTAAGGATTGTCTTTCAGTTTTGGTAAGCAAGTGTGTATATTTGATTACAGTCTTATCTACAAAAATCCTCAGACTTTAAGTTCCATGACTCACAGGAATCATTTTATAAATCAGATTAGGGGAGAACATTCAGAAAAATAAATGCAGAATATTAAATTTTATCAGGTAGAATATTATAGATGCTCAGAACGAAATACCTCCCAAAATGTGTTTGTTAGAAAGAGAAGAATAAATACATTTGCATCATGTTTGAGTAAAAAAAATTCAATTCTATATTCTTTTTTTTTTCAGTACTATATTCTTAAAAATACTACTTTATAAAATGTTACTTATAATACTCAAAACCAAAGGAGTTTCAAAATTATGACTAACCAGGATGAGGTACCCCTAGATTTCTATTGAAAAATATGAAAGTAGAATTAATTAGTAGAAAAATGTTAGATACATAAAAGCAGTTTGAGTGAGAATGAGTGAGTGACAGTTGCTCAGTTGTGTCCAACTCTTTGCAACCCCATGGACTATACAGTCCAAGGAATTCTGTAGGCCAGAATACTGGAGTGGGTAGCCATTCCCTTCTCCAGGGGATTTTCCCAACCCAGAGATTGGACCCAGGTCTCCCACACTGCAGGCAGATTCTTTACCAGCTGAGTCACAAGGGAAGCTGTCTATATTTCTGCAAAAGATGTTTTGTGTTAAGATAACATTTGCTGACCTTGACCTTCCCTAGAATTTATAGGTAGTTTTGCTCTTAACCAACCCCTGATAATCAAATCATGGTATAAATGATAAAAATAACCTAAAATGCCATATTTACTTAAGTAGAAATAGTATACCTATAATTCTGTATAAATTCCTACTTACAAGGCTGTATCTGTAACCAACATGCAGCTTTCTGGAAAGTAAGATAAAATAACGAACTAGGACTGTAATGAAGCTAATTAAATGCAATTATTTATAATAGGACCATGCATATCAATACATTCTTTGTAAGGAATCCTCTGGACACTTCAGAAAGTAAAGATGTTATCTGAACTAAATAAAGCCCAGAATTTCTGCCATTACTGACTTTGGGCATTAGTTATTAAAGCTGACTTTTGGTGTTTGATTTATTTATCATTTACTTCTCATCAAATTGGACATAATTAACACATGCTACAGTTAGGCAGTAACTGTATTTACATCTACCAAGTTCTTTCCCACCCTGAAAGATCAGTGAACTGATCAAACCAGAGAGATTTAAAACAAACTGGAGAGATTTAAAGCTACCCTAGTTGAAAAAGAACTGTGTCTTAAAGATTCTTAAGAACCTGATCTCTAACTCAGCTAATTCTTAACTAATTTTTAAAATTTCTTGAACAGTTTAGAAGGTAAAGGGATATCATCATCAAAGTCACGGATCCTAGAAGGTCTTTTTAGGTAAAGAGATTTTTCTTTTTAAACATTTATCTTTGGGGTACCATGAAAACAGGGAGTTAATAAAAACTAGCTAATATTATCCCCCACTCCAGTACTCTTGCCTGGAGAATCCCAGGGCTGGAGGAGCCTGGTGGGCTGCAGTTCAAGGGGTCACTTTCACTTTTCACTCTCATGCATTGGAGGAGGAAATGGTCCACTCCAGTGTTCTTGCCTGGAGAATCCCAGGGACGGGGGAGCCCGGTGGGCTGCCGTTTACGGGGTCGCACAGAGTCGGACATGACTGAAGTGACTTAGCAGCAGATGTACCAGCAGCTAATGTTATCATTCATCTTGGTGGCCCTTCACGACTTTTAAAGCCGGAAGGTCTGTTTTTGACACAACTTTTATGGTGGCTCAGATAGTAGAGCGTCGGCCTACCATGCGGGAGAACTGGGTTCAATCCCTGGGTTAGGAAGATCCCCTGGAGAAGGAAATGGCACCCCACTCCAGTATTCTTGCCTGGAAAATCCCATGGACAGAGGAGCCTGGTAGGCTACAGTCCATGGGGTGGCAAAGAGTCGCACATGACTGAGCGACTTCACCTTCACTTCACTTTTATTTCGTTGTTACTTTTGGGGATGCATGCAAAGGCACTAGAAGTCAATTAGCTGGTCTTTCTACTTTTCTAGAGCTGTTAACTCATTTGTGCCAGGAGTTCTACCCAGTGTCATAGAAGGAAATGAAACTCATGGAAAGCTGATTTTTAAATCCTTGATTCCTTATCAGGCAGTTAATTTTTTTTTTTTTTTTCCCAAAACTTTGGCTTAACTGATGGTCTAACTTGCCCTATTTGGAGCTAAATCCATGAATTCTGAAGAGATCATTATAGCTCAGGCTGAGGGATCTATGCCTAGGAACTCTCAGAATCAGTCAGATGGCTTCAAGGTAATTTGTATTCTGCCTGCCTGCTGAAAGAAAGTGCCATGGTAGATATAATCAGCTGAGCCCTGTGGATTCTAATTACCAGAAGTTAATTTAGCAAGTGGGGGACCACCTGCACTTAGAAATTATTTCATCAATAGCTTCGATAATTGCATTTTCTCCTTGTAGCAAATGAAATGTTTTAAGAAGTATCTTGTTTCAATTTCTGGTTGGTATTTCAGAAAATGTAATGGAATTACAAGACATTTCCCCCCCTCGGACCTGGTTATTCTGGAAATCATAATCCAGTGAATACTGAAGTTTTCCCAGTTTCTCCTCTTCTTTGGGTTCTTCTTTCTCTTCACCATCAGTCAATCCGGTTTCAGCATCATCATCCTTCAGGGCCTATAAGCAAGGGAAAGGGGATCATATGTGAATTCAAGTGAATTTTCATCGAACCCAAATGACACTGGGCCTGTGGTTAATACTTCCACGCTGTCAAAAGCAAGCACTGAGATGCGGGAATCTCCATTTGTCTGACACACATTCACATCTGCTACTGACATATTTTTTAAAATTCCATTTGTGCAAGGAATTTTCCCTTCAATCAGCAAGCAACATGGAAGCAATGGAAAAAGCCCCTCAGAATATTGCAAGCAAAAAATGTAAAGTTGTTGCAAAGAAAACGTCAACTTGGTATTATATTTGACTCTGATAAAATTGCTTCTTTCTGAGGTGTGATAAACATGCTATTAACCAGGCCAGTGTTCACATTCATGTAGTTTAAAGAGATCTACGCTAAGCACCATGTAAAACACCCTTGTTACATGCAATGGAGTAATTTATATGAAATGTGTGGCCTTTTCTTGCCTTGCTTCCTATGAAAAAATGGTAGGCTAAGTAATTCTCAGAAAAATCATAATTTCCTATATTTTGCATATACATTTACAATGGTTATGGAAAAAGAGGAAAAAAGAAACATGCCACCAGCAAATGCATGTTTAGAGAAAAATCTACTCCAGTTCCAGTTTAAGTTTACTGTTTTATTTTTATAACAGCTCCAAAAGAAAGCTAGGCTGAATTAAATTGATTTATGGGTCTATTTGATACCAAAAGGTAAAAGGAATTATGTTTGCAATTTTGTCAAACTGAACTTTGTATAAAAACTAATTTTGTGATAACAAGCAAAAATCATGGCATAAAATTCTCAAAACTCAGTTTGGACCAGTTGAATGTTCCTTATAACCTAAAACGTTAAGTATGATGTAAATGCAAATACTAGAAAGCTCATAATTTCATAAAATTCATGCTTATGTTCCCTTTATTTAAAAAATATATAATGTATTTTCCCAATATGTGTAAAAATTTTACTCAAAAAGTCGTAAGCTGTAAAGATTATAATTAGTAGAAGTTCTGTTTCTAGGGGTATGCATTCTCACTGCTTTAAAGAATTAGAAAAGATAATTAGAAATCCATAAGTAGTTATTATTCAAAGTGAAAAATGATACAGTGTTACATTTTTCCTGAACATTATTGAGGTTGAAAACTTTAAAAATCTTTACATGAACTATTTGTGTTTTTTCTTCTGGGGGTTGCCTGTATAACATACCCTTTGCTAATTTTTCTGCTCTGTTGTTTGCCACTTAGATATCTGTAGAGACTCAATCTTTCTGCTGTTAAATATGGCAAGTATTCTCTCCTAGGTTTTTTATGGCATTTTCATTGCCTTGTGTGTGTGTGTGTTACTAAAGAATCTAACAAAATTGCAGATAAGACATATGAGTGGTGGGCTGCTTAATATCTCTGACAGTGTAAAAAAAAAATCTAAACTCTTGTCAGTGATCAAATTATATCTGAGAACTCTTGTAGAACTAAAATGCAAGAAGTATAACCAGGCTTCAGAAAGGCTTCAGAGTCACTAGACTACAGGTCTACCACCAATCTCCCCCCTCTCACCCGGATTACATAGTCTTTTTTCTCTTCTCAGAGAAAGGTTTCTGTTCACTTATCCATTTATACAGAGACCTGCAGTAATGGCTCAAAATGGCAGCCTCAATCTCCGAGCTGACAAGACTTTGGAATTTGGCTCTACTTATCTAACTCTAATTTGATCCTAAAAATCAGACTTGGCATCATCTCACTAGAACTCATTTAGGTGGAAAGATCGCATAAACAGAGAGCTGAACTGTAGTCAGAGATGCTTCCCATTTTGTGCTTCCTGAAAAATTTCAGGAGCCTACAATGACTTTGGAAAATAGCCATTATCACATCTGTGCAGAAACCTTTCAGAACTGGTTAGCTATACCCCATTTTATTTGGAAGTTTATACTTTGTTGTCTCCTTGAATAGTAAAATATTGATTTACCAGTAGCCCAAGGCAGGAGAACAACATAATTATTTAAATATTAATCTTTTAGCTTGAAGGTGTTACTAATAGAAAAATAACAGTAAAGTGAAAAGAAAAGACTATTGAGGTTAATTGGAGGACTTGAACCCACATTGCCTTTTCTAAACCTCAGCTGTGTATAGGTCTTTAACACTGTGAAAAGATGTGTTCAGAAAATGGCAATGTAGGTAATTTGCTTCCTGTAAGATTTTAATTTTTTGAATGGCAAACTATTTAATGCAAATTTTTGCCTGAAAAAAATCTTCACACTATTCCACCATAAACATAACAAAATTCATGGATTAAAATACTTCTTCACATTCTCTTTCAGAACTGGCAATATACATATCATATTTCAGCTCAGTGTAATTTGAAAGGGTTGAGATATTAAATCTCCTTTTCCCTAAGTGGTTTTTACCCTAATAAAAGGTACAAGACCATCTCTGCAATTATTCTGCATGAAATAGGGCTAAATTTTTGATAATTTCTCAGTGTCACTGTTCATCTCTGATGTGATTAAGTCTATTCTTGTGCCAAAGGCTGAGCTTTAGCAAGACATTTTCTGTACATTTACATTAAATTCAGACCTATTAAATCAGTAGCTATTATAATATCTAAAGAGCAGTTAGTCCCTACTCCCAACCCCTAACAAAATGCAGAGGAAAAGGCATGTAAGCCCAGAGGTTCTCAGAGTTTGATAAACTGTACCCGAAAAAATTGTGTTGGGAAAAAGACTTTGTTTTAAATTGCAAAAATTTAGTGCATATGCTTCTGGCTTGATTCAACATTCATAAGGTGCTTAGTTGTACTTGGATAAACTGTCAGAAGGTGCTTTGTCCATGCTAAGTTAAACTGTTCAGACTTGAAATTGATAGAGCACTCCAAAAATGGACATAAGACACTGAATTTTCTTTCTGTGCCCATTGATTAAAACGTGAGCTTTCTAATACTGTTCTCTTTAATCAGTTAGCAACGTTTAAAATGAGAATCCTTTATCTTAAAAAAAATCAATTTAGTTCAGCCTTTTGATGTGTGTCAGAATGGTACACCCTCAGCTGTGGCGCCCCAGCTGCCAGGCCACTAAATGTATCTGAGCATTGACTTAGGGGTGTCTAATAGGAGAGGGAACCTACCGCAAGGGACAGTCCCGAACAGTCATGAGACACAACACAGATAGGGAGGACATAGAAGGAAGAAATAAAAATTTAAATATCCACACACATTAGTAAAAACCATGGAGAAATGACCTCTCCAGACCTCTGACTTTGTAAGCTGATATTGCACCTCTGTATGTTTAGTGCTTTCAAGTTTTAAACCATTAAAAACCTTTAAATATATATCCTATGCTGTATAAAAATAGTATCTATCATCACCATTTTGTTGTCATTGCAGAATATTTAAAAATTCTTCCTTGGTTATAAAATCATCATAGAGGCATAGTCATGATTATTGAGCTTTGAGTTTATATGAGTTCTTATTTGGAATGAAATGGTAAAAACTTACTGATTTCTCCTAGAGCTTAGGTATCTTAGGAAAGCATATCTAACATGCCTCTTACACCTGTCTACTTTCTAGATATGAGGAGCCATGCGTTACCACTTTCCTCAGGTTTATGTCTGTATTTTGTCTAAAATTGCTTGAAAATGTAAGTAAAGAATAATTTAACCTTGTTTATGAGATTTTGAACTTGGATGATCAGACGATCACCACGTGACATAGCATCTTAAAATCTGTACATTTTGTTCTGATGCTTTATCCTTTCTTTTAAAAAAAATGATAGAAATTGATTGGTTACTTTTATCTCCTTAAAAAGTAGCATAAGCTATTGTTATATAACTGTTTACCTATGAGGCCTATTTTCACTTGCTCAAATTATATTTCTTCTGTACATTTTATTGTTCATAAGTTAAAATAAAACTTATAAAATCCTAGTAGACAAAACGACCTACTTAAAATGATTAAAAAACACCTTTTGAGTTGAAATTCTAAATGCTATATTGTAATAGTAGACTGCTATAAACTATCAATGACTTCCTAATATTTTCTTATTTGACTCATTTCTCTTCCCCTCTCATCCAAAAGACTTGGTGAGCAATGAAAAATTAACCATCATTCTCTGTATTTACTGTTTTTGAGATCTTGGTCATTTATCCATGTCATAACAGGGGTAATAAACACTGCTACTATGCTATAAATTACAGTCTTACATCCTACAGCATAAATTCCACAAAGAAATATACAAATTTATTGTCCTAGGAAGAAAGGCTGTAGTAATCATTTAACATTATTTAGTGCTTTTAACTGTTAATTCTAGCATACATGAAAACCACATTTGAATTTTATTGAAGATATGAAAATGATAGCATTATATATCCAGTTTGTTTCACGGATACAGATGAAATTCACATACAAATTATTCAGACCATCCATGTCCATCTAGAAGATTTTTACTACATTTCATCTCCCAAATATGTTGTCTAAAGAAATCTATCAAGTCTTGCTGATTACACAAAATGATGAAATAAGCAAGACATGATTTAAAACTTCAGTTTCTATATAACAAATTAGCCCAAAAGAAAAATCCTTCTTAGACATCTGTGGTTGAACACTGGCGCCTGGGCTCCTCTGGCTGTGGTTAGGTACTTTGAGAAAAACGTAACCTTTGATACTGAGCTCAGAATGAAGCTCTCTGAATGGGAATGCAAGTATTGTGTTCATTCTGTAGCTCTGAAACCAAGCAAAAGTTCGAAAATGAGCCTTTGTGAAATTGTTTTCAAGAGACATTACTGTGTCTTTGAGAAAAGTGTTTAAAACTCAAGCGGGGGAGAGGGATTAGTGTCCTGACTGTGTGGAGAACTATGAAAATGTACTAAAAAGGCCCTCCTTAACTAAATCATTCTTAAGGGGATACACATATTTAAGAGTATAATTAATAGTAATACTATAGGAGAATTTATAAAACTACGTATATATGTTGCTATTAGGGAATAAATAGAAATTTTGATTTATTTGAAGAGAAACAGTGGTAACTTGAAATATTATCTTTGAAAAATCTTTACATTTACTTTTTATATGAAATAAGTGTTCTTTAGAAACATTCCAAAATGAATATGATTCCAAAAAAGAAGTGAAGGGGCATTTAATTATTATAACTATTAATAGTAGACTTTATTCTCAACCAAATCATCTAGTCTAGGAAAAACAGACAATGGTGTAGAGCGGGGTCCTCAGCCCTGGGCCACGGACCAGGCCGCAGAGCAGGGGGTGAGTGGCTGCTGAGCAAAGCTCCATCTGCTGCTCCACATCGTTCACTGTACTGCCTGAACCCTCCTCATCCCCCTCATCCCCATCCATAGAAAAACTGTCTTCCATAAAACTCCTCTGGTGCCAGAAAGCCTGGGGACCGCTGGTGTCAAGGAGCAGTCATTAGCCGTGGGAAGATAACTCAGGCAGATGGATTTTATAACCTGCATTATGGGTCTAACTGTCCTTAAGTAGAAGAATAAGGGTTTTGCCTTAAAATTCTACCTTGTTCTTTAGATCCAACTCATCATTCTCTTCCTTCTCTTGTATAGCTCATTGTTCCTAAAGCACTCATCACTGAGCTGGATGACTGCATAGGGATGGGTAGCTTTCATCATGTATGATAAATAGCTATAAGACTCAGTTTTTAATGGTGACTATGAACAGTGATGATGTTAAAAAGATTCCTGCCCAATAGAGAGAACAGATACTCTTTATTCTGTTTCTCAAAATCTAGACCTACTTATAATGGGTTAAACAGATGTAATAAAAAATATTTAGGTATCATTTTGGTATGCTGGGCCTATCAAGATGATCCTGACGGTCATGGATGCCCTTTCTCGGTTTATATGCCTAGTGGTGGTGGTTTGGTGGTTTAGTTCCGAAGTTATCTCTGACTCTAGTGATCCCATGGACTGTAGCCCACCAGGCTCCTCTGATCATGGGATTTCCCCAGGCAAGAATACTGGAGTGGTTTGGGATCTTCCTAACCGGGGGATTGAACCCACTTCCCTGGTGGCTCAGGTGGTAAAAAATCTGCCTTCAATGCAGGAGACGGAGGTTCAATCCCTGGGTCGGGAAGATTCCCCTGGAGAAGGGAATGGCTACCCACTTTAGTATTATTGCCTAGAGAATTCTATAGATTGAGAAGAACAAATTACTTTTAAGTAAGGTGGAACTGTATTTGCTTAGGAGATTGGAAAACTACTGCTTGTTTCCATTGTACTTTGGATGTTGAGCAACGACTGAAGGGATTGCAAAACATTTCTACCACACTGGCACGTGTCTGGATATTGTTTATGTCTTCATTTGGCATGAAATAATAAACTGTCTCTTCTTAAATTTTTAATACAATAATATAAGAAGAAATATGGAAGGAATACGTTACCTGATCTTTCATGGTCTTCCCCAAGTCTTTCACATCTTTCATGTTAATGGCATTCTTCCCTCCCTTTTCCTTCCCCTTCTTCTTGTTTTTCTTTTTGAACAAGCATTTCTTACAGATACAAAAGCAGCAGGTCAGGACTAAAAGGACCGCAACTATGGCTATGGCAATTAAGGCCCATGGTGGCACTGAAAGAAAAAAAAAATGTGCAGAGACTATTAATAATAAAGCATTTACATATGCAAGGCCTTTAAATCCACTTGCTGTAAAGCTACTCACTCGCCCATTTGTATTTAGTGAGCTCCAGGCACACTGCCGTAGTTGCTTTGTCTGCGTTTCCTCTGCCTATATCTAGCTTTTCCTTCTCACCCTTCCAGGCATGTCAGATGTCATCTCCTCTCTACAGCTTTCCCTGCCCCTCCAGGCTAGATTTTTATTGATCCATTCCTTCATTTTGTCAGAGCATATCTCTGGAGTTTGGCCTTTGAATTTAAACCCTGGCTCCCCTACTTACTACTTGTGTGACCTTGGGCAAGTTCCTAACCTCTCTCTGTCTCAGTGTCTTCATCTCTAAGATCTGGTACATATAAACAATGGAATATTACTCAACCATAAAAAGGAATTAAATTGGGTCATTTGTGGATGGTCAGATGTGGATGGAGCTAGAGAGTGTCATACAGAGTGAAGTAAAAGAGAAACGCAAATATTCTATATTAATGCAAATATGTGGAATCTAGAAAATGGTATAAATGATCTTTTTTGGAAAGCAGAAATAGAGAAACAGATGTAGAGAACAAATGGGGGAAAGGGGAGAGGTGGGAGGAACTGGAAGATTGGGATAGACATATCATATTGGTGTCATGTATAAAATAGACAAATGATAGTCTTTCTGAAGATTAAAATAAAAGGTAGTGCTTGGCACAGAGCAAAAACTTAATAAATATTAGCTGCTGTTGTTACTTATCTATTAAGTACTACAGGTTCTCATAACATGTTCTGGGCACAGTGGAAGATGTAAATGTTAATAATAATAAAACCAGAAAAGCAAATGTAAAATCCTAAGAGTAGCGAACGTTAGGAAGAAGGACTTGGTGCTCTGAAAGCAGATCATGGGGAGATTTACCCATACAGGGTCTCTGGAAGCAGGGCAGTGTTTATAAAGGCAGGCTTAGATTCAGGCTTGGCTGCTTACAGGCTGTGTGACTGGCCAGACCGTTTAACTGTTATGGATTTCTGCTTGCCTCTTTATAACGTGAAGATATAATGGTATCCATTTCATCTCCTTTTAAGGCTGAGTTAATAGACTAATAGTCTTAGAATGGCATCCAGCACATAGCGAAAACTCAATGAATATTAGATATTTTTTTAAAAAAGTTCAAGACATGAGGCTAAGTATTATGGGGGACAGAGCTCAGAATACATGTGGGAACATAAACTATGCACATATGAAAAAGGGGGTGAACAACTAACAGGATTTAGGGAAGAAAATGGGAGAAGGAAGAGAGATTTTTTTTAGATAAGAGCATAGACTTTGGATTTACAGGATCTATTTAATAAAGCATATACAAATAAAGATACGCAAACATCTTTTTCTATTACAAGTTGCCCAACTGCTAAAAGTAGCTCCATTTTCTCATTTGTTATCCCCTACATATGTGCTTATAAAAAATCAGTTCTCATGGAAACATGGAGGATTTCAGTTTGCCTAGAAAGTAATTATTTATCCATTGAGATTAATCAGAAGAAGTAGTAATTAGATTTGTCTATTGTAATAAAAAAAGACATTGTGTACTGAAATGGTAAGGAAAAGTGCTATTTTCTTCTAGTTACATAAACATCATTAGTATTAATGATTGTTGAGCACAAGTCAGGGGTACTTCGATAATGTAAAAACACTTAAAAATTAACTTTTCTTCAAATCGAGAAAATTCACTCTCTCGGCTCCTTTTGCACTTAGCTTCCTAGTGGAAAAGACTTACTCTGCATATTATTCTAGCTTATGAAAGACAACTAGATGTTATACCCTACGGATGTCTAAAACCATAACTGCTGAAATTGTGTTTTCAGCCAAAGAAAGGTTTGTGTGAAAGTTACAGATGAGCTCTTCAGTTCAGTCGCTCAGTCGTGTCCGACTCTTTGTGACCCCATGGACTGCAGCACGCCAGGCCTCCCTGTCCATCACCAGCTCCCCGAATTTACTCAAACTCATGTTCATTGAGTCAGTGATGCCATCCAACCATCTCATCCTTGATCGTCCCTTTTTCCTCCCGCCTTCAATCTTTCCCAGCATCAGGGTCTCTTCACATCAGGCAGCCAAACTATTGCAGTTTCAGCTTCAGCATCAGTCTTTCCAATGAATATTCAGAACTCATTTCCTTTAGGATGGGCTGGTTGGATCTCCTTGCAATCCAAGGAACCCTCAAGAGTCTTCTCCAACACTACAATTCAAAAGCACCAATTCTTTGGCACTCAGCTCTCTTTATAGTCCAACTCTCACATCTGTACATGACCACTGGAAAAACCATAGCTTTGACTAGATGGACCTTTGTTGGCAAAGTAAAGTCTCTGGTTTTAATATGCTGTCTAAGTTGATCATAACTTTTCTTCCAAGAAGCATGTGTCTTTTATTTTCATGGCTGCAGTCACCATCTGCAGTGATTTTGGAGCCCTCCAAAATAAAGTCTGTCACTATTTTCATTGTTTCCCCATCTATTTGCCATGAAGCGATGGGACCGGATGCCATGATCTTAGTTTTCTGAATGTCGAGCTTTAAGCCACCTTTTTCACTCCCCTCTTTCTCTTTCATCAAGAGGCTCTTTAGTTCTTCCCTTTCTGCCATAAGGGTGGTGTCATCTGCATATCTGAGGTTATTGATATTTTTCCCGGCAGTCTAGATTCCAGCTTGTGCTTCATCCAGCCCAGCATTTCTCATGAAACGCTGCATATAAGTTAAATAAGCAGGGTGACAGTATACAGCCTTGACTTACTCCTTTTCCTATCTGGAACCAGTCTGTTGTTCCATGTCCAGTTCTAACTGTTGCTTCCTGACCTGCATATAGGTTTCTCAAGAGGCAGGTCAGGTGGTCTGGTATTCCCATCTCTCTAAGAATTTTCCACAGTTTGTTGTAAGACATATTTTCTTAGAGTTCTCTAATTTCATTAAGCAATCACATTAAAAAAAAAAACATAAAGCAACCTTATGTAACCAATGATATCATTCATAGTACTTCATTTAAAAGCCTGTAAGTCTTTTGATCTAGTTAAAACCTTGCCACGCAGGAATGAGAGAGCCTATGTATTCATTACAGGCAAGACAGTATTAATAATGACCCTTCATTTTGAACCTTGTAAATTATCCTCTTAGTTGGACTTGTGTGAGAGTCTCTCAGAGAGCTACATAAAACTCTCTTAAATTACCCAAGGCAAGACAGAGATCATTTGACAACCTCACAAAAAGAAAACAGCCTGTGAACGCCCAGGAACATTATTTATAAGAGTTAGAGAGGAGCAGGATTACAGGAAGAAGTTTGATATATAGTAACTTGAAGGTGAATTATAACCATTGAAAACCTTTTGTTTTTGACCTCTGGTTCTTATAGTGCTGCCGTCTTCTAGATTTGCTTTCAGCTGATCTTCTGAATAGCTTAACTTTAACTTTGAATATGCCATATTAAACACATGAAATGAGCAAAAATTTCCTCACACTATATTGGCACCTTTAGATAGAATTAAAGAGAAAGCCTTAATGCTATAATTTTATGTACCGTGTGAAAACTGGACTGAATAGTTAATTATAAAACACCATTTTAAATTAAAAGAAGTTACTGAAATTGAATTATCATGTCAATCTTTTTCTCTTTTGTAGAGCAACTAAATCTTGAGAATTTGGTAAGTTTACTCAGAAATACTGTCCACAGTATTATTGCTTTGTAGTATTTATGAAAATAAGTTTCAATATTAGTGACCAAATCTCCTGAAATATATTTTGGATTACACCAAAATTGAAGATCTAGTTATGGGCCTGAAATATATTTTGGATTACACCAAAATTGAAGATCTAGTTATGGGCCAGCAGCTGTGCTACAGCTTTACATATATTATATAATCTTCACATAAATTTTGTTCATTATTCAGCAAAGTAATAGTGGGAGAAATTGACATATGTTTTTATATCATTATTAGTTTAAAATGCACATATTATAAATGTGTACAAAGGAAAAATGCTCGTCTGGCTGTGAAGCCTACTTCATAGGACATTTTACTTTTGAAAAAATGAACAAAATAAATAACAGCATAAGATGCTGCCAAGAGTGATTTCTTTAATATAAATCTAGTTTCAATCAAAAATAGGCTCATCAAAATATTGCTACTGGCAGAAAGCTGTCAATTTGTTTTTATTGCTACCTAAGGATCTTTATATGGAATTTTACAACATGAATTTTAACATTTAACTTAAGGACCTTTCAGCAGAATATGATAGACTAATGGAAAAACTTCCCATTAAAAATGTTATTTTCATCTTCTAGTTAATGAATTAATCTCACATATCATTTAACCTGAAGGTAAATGGATGCACAAGAATCTAGTCAAAGTCAATTCTGTTTCTGATGTTTAGACTTTGTGGTACCCAGAATAATGACTCTTCAACAATGCCCATATTCTGTTCCCTGGAACCTCTGAATATGTTACTCAACCCCACCCCCCCCACACCCCCAAAAAAGACTTTTCAAATGTGATCCTGAGATGGTGAGATTATCCTGGGTTATCTGGATGGACTTATGTTTCTTCTCAGTGGGAAAGGGAGGCGAGAGTTTCAGAATCAGAGACGTGAGGATTCTGTGCTGTTGATTTTGAAGATTGGGGAAAGGACCATAAGCCAAGGAAGGTAGATGATCTCTAGAAGCTGGAAAAAGCAACAAAATGGATTCTGTCCTGCAGCATCAACTGTTGTTGATGCGTCCTTTCCCATGCCTTGAACTTTAGGTTGGTTACCATGCTTGCTTCTGTATTCCAGAGTTGTGCTTCCAACTGCCTAGAAAATGTCCCTTATGAATCTTTTATTATCTTCTCAAACCAGTTCTCAAACTATGTGGCTTTTGTCATTGCTTCTATAATTTCCTGCCTCTTGGATATTGGAACCATGTGGAAATTCTAACTTCCATATGCAACTGATTGGAGAGTCTTGTCATTTCTATTTTGATGCATTTTATTCTATTTTTTTTAACATATATTTAGACTTGGAAGGCCTGACGTTACCTCCCATCTGATCTCCCTTCCTTTCAGTTATCGCTTCTCTCCATTTTATCTGTTCATTGTTACCAAACAAAGCTTTCTTTTTAAATTTTTTATTGAAGTATAGTTGATTTACAATGTTGTATTAGTTTTTGCTGTACAGCAGTGACTCAGTTGTATGCATATGTAATATATATTCTTCATATTCTGTTTCATTATGGTTTATCAAAGGGTGTTGAATATAGTTCCCTGTGCTATACAGTAGGACCTTGTTTGTGAACAAAATTTTCTAATACATAATTTTCAATTATTTTGTGCATAGCTTTTATAGTCTTCTGTGATTTGGCCCAGTCCATCTGTACACCTTTCTTTCTCTCTGCTCTTCTATACCCGCCGGTAGTCTCATCAGACTGGACAACTTATTGGTCTTTGCTCAATTTTACCCCCATGTTTTTCTAAAGCAGATTCATTCTTTTTCAAAATGGCTGTTCTTTCCCTCGTTAGTCATTTAAATAATATTTTTTTCCCAAGGCTCAATACAAGCCTCACTGAATTTTGACAGATTTTAAGATACAAATATTGCATATATTTGCTAAAATTCCCTCTCACCTAGTGGGGAATAGGGACTATGTGGTGTACACTGGGTGGTTTGATAGACTGGCAGAAAAAAGATGAATGATGCAAAGATAAAAAGACAAACCTGTAAAAATGTGTAAAGCATATTAAAAAAAACCCCTTCCTATACATGAAATTAATTTCTTGCTGACTTAAAGCTTAGCTCTTTGTAGATTATTCATGACACAGATATGTAATTCAAACATAATAAAAATAATTTGGAACCCATTAGAAATAAATTTTCATTAGCAAGTCTTCTGGTGGAGAAAAAAAACCCAAACAACTATTTTCCCTTATCAAGAGAGGCTGTTATTTTATGAGAAGTTGGCAGTTTAAAAAAGTAATTATTTAATCAAACAATTGCTTACTGAGGATCTACTGGATGTCAGACTTTTTTCTCAGGCCTGGAATACAGTGGTAAACATGGTTTCTGTAATCATGAAGCTTACTTTTGGCTTCCTAGTTGCTAAAAGTTGCTAAGTTCAGTCCTCAGAACATAATACAGTACATTTTCAGATGGAAACTGCATGGCTTAACACACTCCTGTAGACAAATTTAGAACTCCAGGGGTACGTTTATGGATGAACTAGTAAATATTCTTTCTATAACAAAAATGTAACACTCAAATTGAAAAGTCTCATTCTCCCCACCCCAGAGAGTTTTGGCTCTAAATAAATTTATTAAATTATTACTTAAGGGAACCTGGCATATACTTTAAAAAAGTAGACACTCCAAATATCCTTTTCTTCAATAGAACAAGAAATATTCTTTTCCTTAATACATGGTAAAATCAAAGATGAAAAAGGGTATTGCACAGAATACATTTATAAAAGAGAACATTTTAGCATTACTGATAGCAACTGTGTGTGTCAACTTCATGCTCCCAGATCATCAGACGTGCATCAGACGTGCATCGTGCCTCAGACTTACGGTATGAGCAGTTGGTGAAAAGGGGTTTTTCTAATTTACATGGAAGGCCCTTATGGCTGAGAGGCGGCCTGCTCAAGCTCTCCTAAATTCTGAGCTCTCACCGCCAAAGAGATTTTTTTTTTTGTCTTCTCTAAAATACCTGACTCAGTACTTTCCGCTTAATGGTGCTCAGTACTATATGCTTAAGGGTGCTCAGTAAATGAAATCCACATCCCTATGCTCCTTCTTTTTCTTAAATTTTTTTTCTGTATCGAAATATAATTGGTTTACAATATTATGTCAGTTTCAGGTGTACATCAAAGTGATTCAGATATATATATATGTGTGTGTGTGTGTGTATGTGTATATATATATCTTTTTCAATTATTTTTCATTATAGGTTATTACATGATATTGAACATAATTCCATGTAAGACCAAGGTGTTAATCTCAAATTTTATTTCCTTTTGTTCCATCTGTTATAAAAACAAACAAAAGCAAAAACAAACAAACAAATCCTCTACAGTATGTAAATATTTACATGCATTATTTCCCCCATTTGAACTAGAAAAAATGGTCACTACACTCTATATTCTTGAGCTCAAGCAGGAGAGAACTGGACAGTTCCTGAGGCCCACCATACCCCCACATTTTCTTCTGTAGGTCAGCTACTCAATTTCATGCCCTTGGCTCTGATTCTCTCCTTTATTTATAGTTAGCTACTGCTATCGCCTGGGCTGGCAAACTTTTGGTGGATTGGCTCATTGGTTTCAAGTTCTAATCAAAGACAAAACTTAACTGGTTTTGTCTTTCTGCCTTGATTTCCCTTTCTAGGGCTGCTCTGCATTTTCTCTCCACTCCATTTCCATTCATCATATTAAGAAAGAACCTTAAACACTTCTCTCTTTTACAAGATGGACAATATTTTCCTCCCTGAGAAATGTAAGCTTATACATTTACATCAGTCCTTGGTATCTGAGCCAAGAGCCTCAAGATACACAGGTGATAGCATTGCTATGGCCACTGGAAAAATTCAGCAATGTTTTTCAGAATTTTTTACCTTTCATATATCTCTCTTTGTTATATGAGTGCCTCCCCACTGCCCTAAGGTCTGTGTAATTCATTTTATGAATCATTTATATAAAACTTAACTCTTAACATTTATTGAAGAATTTGGCAACTTCTAGGTTTAACCCATACAAGCCATCTTTCTATATCATAATATGTTGATGTAAGATGCAGAATATCAGAGAAAAATAATAACTCTGCCCCTAATCAGCAAGAAAAATAACCTATATTTTTCAAGCTTTGCTTTTAGACTATAAGTAATTATTAAAAACATAAAAGGATAACTTTTCAAAACTTGGCAAAGAAAGAAGCCTTGCATTTCAAAGATTTTCCTAAATTAAAGAATGCAAATGGCAAAAAGTTCTGAAAATACGTGAATTAATATACTCATTAACCACCTCTGGAGACAGAATGTTAAATGCAAAATTTGAAATAGTGTATGAAGTGATTCAGAATATGACTTAAGATTAAACCCAGCAGTCAAAGATCAGAATGAAAAATTTCTCATTATAGCCTGAAATGGCTTCAAAGATTATCCATCTTTGGCTTCTGGGTATTAAGCTTATTTTTCTTCACTCTTTAGAATGGTGGTTGTAAGCCCCCTTTGAGTTGTATTCTCCTTTTAGAATATGACTACAGCTTTGAATTCTTGATGGGAAAGTATGTATATGTATGTTTAAAAATTTCCACACAATTGGGAGAGTGTGGTACCCTTGTGGAAATCACAGTTCCCTAGATCAACAAGACCACTGGACTCTGAATTAAAAACTCCTTTTCTAGAGCATCAGAATAAAACTCAAGATTAGTGAGTTAGGGAGAATGTACTCTTTATTTGGTCATTTAACCTTTTATTTCCAGTGCTAGTGGTTAAAAAAAAAATCTTCCTACCAATGTATGCCTACTAATCTGCCTACAAAATCTGCATATCAGTGTATGCCTACCATCTGCTTACCAGTGTATGCATACAATACTTTGGCCACCTGTTGCAAAGAACTGATTCATTGGAAAAGACCCTGATGCTGAGAAAGATTGAAGGCAGGAAGAGAAGGGGACCACAGAGGATGAGATGCTTGGGTGGCATCACTGACTTGATGGACATGATTTTAAGTAAGCTCTGGGAGTTGGTGATGGATAGGGAAGCCTGGTGTGCTGCAGTCCATGGGGTCACAAAGAGTCAGACATGACAGCGACTGAACTGACTGACCACTGTAGATGTGGGCCAAGGGAATGGCAACCTGTTCCAGCAGTCTTGGCTGGGAAATCCCATGCACAGAGGAGCCTGGTGGGCTACAGGCCACGGGGTCACAAAGAGTTGGACACGACTGAGCACATTTCACTCATTTCTTCTTGGCAACGTGCTGTGTGCTTATACATGCTGGAAGTGGTGGGGGAAGCAAAACACAGAGAATATGGGCCCCTTTCTCCAGGAGCTTATGAAAACTAACTCCCAGGAAAGAACTATACGAGACAGGAGGCAATGCCGAGTTAAACACAGGAGCTCACTGCATTAGATGGGCTCTGTAGGTGGCAGGTTAGAGAAGGGTAAGACGAAAGCCCCAAGTTCAAGGACAGCTGCATCAGGGAGGTGAGTTACACAGTGAATGTCACACAGTGAAAACAGCATTTGGGGAACTCCAGCTTTTTCCTTCGCTCTTTCCCTTCCTGACTCCCTCCCTCCCTCCCTGACTCCCTCCTCCTCTTTGTTCTTTTCTCCNACAGCTGCATCAGGGAGGTGAGTTACACAGTGAATGTCACACAGTGAAAACAGCATTTGGGGAACTCCAGCTTTTTCCTTCGCTCTTTCCCTTCCTGACTCCCTCCCTCCCTCCCTGTCTCCCTCCTCCTCTTTGTTCTTTTCTCCTTCCTTTCCTTTGAGTTTTAGACTCCTTTTAATCAAACTTCTTACCCAGTGACTATCTTGGTAAACAAAACTCTCAATAAGACACAGACATAAACCTATGTTTAGATTTTTAAAAATCATAGTGAATGGAAAGACATTTCCTTGAAGTAAACACAAATAGCCTTCAGAATTGCCTTTGCTAGAACACGTTTCACATTTCCTCTAACATAGTTCTGTTGAGCTTTTCAGTATGAACCCCTGACAAGAGCAAACTGGGAAATGTGTCTGTATAAATATGCTATAAAAATGATCCAAGTCATCGACTGGAGTCAGCTGTGCTGTGATTAGTCTCTCAGTTGAGACTGACTCTTTGTGACCCTGTGGACTGTAGCCTGCCAGGCTCCTCTGCCCATGGGGACTCTCCAGGCAAGAATACTGGAGTGGGTTGCCGTGTCCTCCTCAGGGGGATCTTTCCAACCCAGGGATTGAACCTAGGTCTCCCACTCTGCAGGTGGATTCTTTACCATTTGAGCCACCAGGGAAGCCAGGAGTCAACTATCGGTGGCTTTTTGAGGGGGATGTATTGTGTAAAAAATAACGTCGAAGAGAGGCTCATTCAATCATTCATTCATCCACTTGATATCTATTCAATGCAGTAATTCTCAACCCATTGGAGGAACAGTGAAGAAGTTTGAAATAATTTACTTAGTCAACTTAAAGTCCAGTTGGGCAGATTTGATTAATAGAAGTGAAGCAATTGTGAACAATATCAGCATGTTAAATGCCAAATTAAATGGTGCCTTTTGTTAGATTCTAATTTTATATGGTCACAGCAATCTTCAACTTGTCTAATAAGCACTAGCTTAAAATTGCTTTTAAAAAGTTTAAAACTTAATAAAATAGGAAATCAGTTTCTTTGTTCATATATGCTTAAAAAACTTAACACAAAATAAGACTTCAGTAAAATATATTGTTTTGATAGACAGGAAATCACTACCTACACATTGATGATTTTTTTTTTTTTTTACCAGAATCTCTATTTGTTGATTTAAAATGCACTGTGCTACTGAATAAATTCAGTTTTTGCTGACAACTGATTAAGGTCATGGATATTCTTGCTTTAGCAAGGCTCGGTCATTACCAAAAGTTATTTGACTCAAGGTCATTTTATCTGCGCATATGTTAATCAAATAACTAATTTTATAAAATGTCTGCAATAATTGTCAGCTATCAATGATAAGGCCAAGTCATCCATAACTTCCTGATATTGGACTGTCTGAAATTTGACATGGAAAATGATGTTGGGTCTTTAGGCAGAGATAAGCCCCCTGCACAACTTTCAGGGGATTTAGATAAGGCTCCAGAGTCAGCTCAGGAGCTTGCTGTCTGCTGGCTCCAGGGAGAAGTGTATTGGTAAACATGGAGGGTTGCCAGATAAGTTGGCAGATGTGAAAGCAATTCATGGGCTAATCAGTGCTGAAGCCCTTGGAAGTTCATAACATTTTTCAATCATGCTGTGGACAACACAATTTCCTGGTTAAAGGGAAATCCATTTATCTTGTAACATTTGCAGCATGTCTTTCTTGAGTTTTGATTTCTGAGTTCAAAACTAATAAAGAATTATGTCTCAGATTATTCTTCAAAGTTAGTAGAAGCTAACTTTCTTCTTGATCTTGGTATGTAAAGGCTTCAAAATAAGCATCTCTTGGATTTCAGTCCAATTAGTATTTGATTTTATTTTGATGCTGTTTTCTGTCTTTGGCAAAGATGGCCAAGAAAAAAGACTATTCCAAGAATTGAATATGGCACCTGCTGTTAACTTTGGGATAATTCAATAGTTGAGAGTCTATTTGTTTCTTTACTCAGCAATTTAATATTATTAGGATGAAATACAATTATGATAAAATATGGGCAGATGTGTTCCCTGCTTCCCTATGCTCTTTTATAACAGAATAAACAAACAAAAAGGACAGTTGCCTTTCTTAGCTGCTTTTTGGAAGGATCCCCTCCTCCCCCATACTTCCTGTTTAGTATTCTAGGAGCGAGCCTTGCATTTTTAGAATTCCTGTAACTTGAAGAGATTTGATTGTACTGACAGGAGAACTGTGTGGTTGCCATGCATGAGCGAAGAAGGGCAGGACTTTCGAGTCTTTCCAGTCATGAAAGGAAAGAGTCAGGTTCATTAATTTCATTACTATAGAAAGTGACAGGTAGACAACAGTGAAAAGAAAGCCGCTTGCTTGTCTAGCTCTCCACAGGACATTTTTTCCTTGATGATCCTACGGACGGCTGCTGCTGCACACTACACTTATTAATTTTCCTCTCCAACTGTTGTTTTCTCTGTTTGTCTCAATCTGTTTCTCCCCATGGCAGCTTTATCTGTCCAATTTTCAATTTGTAGCATTATCTTTTTGTTTCCTTGGATGTGAACTTCCGTTTTCAGGTTACAGCTCCCATGATCCTTGATTTCCTCTTTCTGGCTTTTGACAGGGTTTCCCTGTGCTGATCAGTTGTGTATATGGTGACATTTTATATATATTTTCCTTTTAATTATGATTTTTCTTCTGTGCAGAGCCCGTGCTTTTAAGCTCTGCAACAGTGAGCATGTGACCTCAAAGTCCTGCACAGACCTTGCTTTTTGTAGTTCCTGACAAATCTCCACTAAGAACATAGAATTCCCTTTACGCTCCTCATTAAACTCAGTTAAACTCAGTCATTTCTTCCTCTGAATGACGACCGTGAGACTTCCTCCAAACGTCCACCACCTGAGTAATACCATTCAGGGGCGTTTACATTGTCTCTCATCCACATTCATTTATGCCTTCTGACTTGCAGTATCACATCTCGACCCATGGTTTCTAGTATCTTTGTTATTTTGTCTCTCCAACATGAAGATGCTACATGAAGAGGGATACTATTATTTTCCTTTCCTTTGCCTTCTATGAAGTATCAGTTGGGTTGGGTACAAGGTAAGTCTTAAGAAATGCTGACTGAACAAAGGAAAGTATAATCAGAGGAGGAGACAGCCTTCTTCAAATACTTTTTACACATAGTGAGGGCGTGGCTCCTGGGACACCTTGTTGAAACTAAAACACATTCTTTATTTATTTTTTCAGTTTTATTTATTTATTATTATTTTTTACATTATAATATTGTGGTGGTTTTTGCCATACATTGACATGAATCTGCCACGGGTGTACATGTGTTCCCCATCCTGAACCCCACTTCCACCCCCGTCGCCATCCCATCCCTCTTGGTCATCCCAGTGCACCAGCCCCGAGCACCCTGTATCGTGCATCGAACCTGGACTGGTGATTCATGTTACATATGGTAATATACATATTTCAGTGCCATTCTCCCAAATCATCCCACCCTCGCCCTCTCCCACAGAGTCCAAAAGACTGTCTATACATCTGTGTCTCTTTTGGTGTCTCACATACAGGGTTATCGTTACCATCTTTCTAAATTCCATATATATGTGTAAAACGCACATTTAAAAAAAATACAGATTAAATCCTGTTAAGACTTCAAAGACGTATCAGCTTTTCTAGATTATTTAGAAAATCTGTGCAAGCATCCTTTATTTTTTTATTCTAGGCAGACTATGGAAAAAGCAGCAAACTGGCTCAGTTTTTCCTGTCAATTATTTTTTTTCTAAATAATTTTTACATTGTATCTCCCTTTCAAAGTTTCTCTTAAAATTGTACTAGTGATGCTAATGTGGTTTTCCTTTTCTTATATCCAGTCTCTGCAGTATCTCCTCATTCAACCTCTCATTTATAAAGTTCTTGCATTTCGTGACACTTTCATGTTACCTCAACTGATTTGACCCTAAAAGCCAAATTGTAGAGTAGCNAATGTGGTTTTCCTTTTCTTATATCCAGTCTCTGCAGTATCTCCTCATTCAACCTCTCATTTATAAAGTTCTTGCATTTCGTGACACTTTCATGTTACCTCAACTGATTTGACCCTAAAAGCCAAATTGTAGAGTAGCTAAAGTAGATACCATAAGTAGACCTCCAATTTATAGATCAGAACATTGAGGATTTGAACTATGGTTTCTGTAATGTGATTTCTTTTAGAGTGGGATAATACTTAAGTCATTGGGGTTTAATTTTCATGCTCTTATATATTCTGGCATTCTATATAAAAATGAGCAAATATTCATTAAACTGCTAAGAAGAGTTTAGTTTTGTGAACATATTTATATGTTACTGTCTGGCTTCTTTTAACTGAAATAATTTTTAATTGTTTATACCAAATCAATGAAAATCATCTGTCAAAAGATACTGATAATAATTATAATAACTGGGCAACATCAGATATACCAAAGATCGTGCCACTTAAATTACCAAATCAATTTCATCAAGTTATTTAGACTTCCTGAACTTCAGTTTCACTATCTGTAACAAGGAAGCTGGGTGAAGCAAGGGAACAATTATATAAACTCTGATTTGTGATATGTACATTTATGACATGCAGAGTACTTAGAATGGTAAATAATATGAAGGAAAGTTTAAAATGTCAGTTAGTATTATTTGCCAGCAATTCCTATTAAATTTCACAACTTAAATGCTTAAAACTTGGCTGAGAAAACAAGTTCTAAAATTTAGGTTAGATAAAAGATGATAAACAAGTAATTTTGTATGCATTATACAATTCCCAGTATACTCAATGTTTTCTGCCTTAACACTGTATTAGAATGTCAGGGTAACATTCTAAAATCAAGATTGCTGTCAAAAAACTGAAAGGCAAAGCATTTTGGTAGTGATCAAGCTATTCATGGGTAAATAATAGAATGCATAAATCACACTCTGGGGGAGAATAAATAATAGTCCCTCAGAATTGCAGTGGCCAACAAATGGTTATGCTATTCAAATATTGCAAGCAGCGTTAGGATAATATTAAATTTGTATTAATGGAAATAAACATGTACTACTTTGCATTTTCAATAATTTGTCAATCCAGCCAACGCTTCCTGAGGTAAATGTTTTAATATAGCAATAAAGAAATCAGTGGAAGACTTTTTTACTCTTTCTACTGGCAGAATGGTAGATTTTGCTTGAACTCACTCCCCATTCTATAGTGCTTGTGCATTAATAACAACTTGCTTTTGAATGCTGTTTTTCTTTCTCCTTAAAAATTAGCCAAGTATTATAAGTGATTGAAAAGCTATCTTGAACTCAGCATTATGTTCAGTAATTATTTACATACACATTTAAATTATAATGATCAATTTCTACCAAGAACAAGCTTTGATCTTACACCATTTGTTTCCACTGAATAATTTATAAAACAGTTGGGTTTATTATTTCATTTAGGCAATATTACCCTCATTCGTAGATGGTAAATCTGAAGTACCCAAAATAATATGACTGTCCTAAGATTCTGGGAAAAACCATGACCCAGTCTCAAGCTCAGTCTTTTGAACAGTGAGCTGTTTGTACTAATCCAGTTGTTAATAATTCTTATTTCAAATCAATCAACAATGTTAGGATTTAAACTTACCTAGGATCATAATTTTCGGTCCTTTACTGTTTAAATCATTCCAATGTCATATTCATTTATAGAAAACCTTTATTTTCTTCTGGCTTTGCTCATTATTTTCAAGAAAATAAAGTTAGGAACCTATAGTTTTCTTTTGATGATTTTGACTAGAATGGAAAATTAGCTGACATGATTTAGTAGAATAGTGAAATAGCTAGAGGATTTTCTTTAAAGATTGAAAGCTATGGAACTTAATGGAAGGGATGGCTGTGTTCCCCACCCCCTGCAGTGTCTTGCTTATGTGTACCCATCAAAGTCAAGATCCTAGTTGCTGTGCAAATATTGCAATATTAACACGTACCCTTGGAGGGTCACTAAGTCCAGATACTGCCTGGAAGAAACAGAATTATCTTACTAGACAGTGGCCTTTTATGATTCTTTGGGAAAGGATAGTAGATCCATTACTTAGCATATTGATGCAAATGCCTTTCAAGCAATATAAATTTTATATTTGAAGTTCATCTTAATGATTTCAAATGAAATAAAAATTGGAGAAATCTGTGAACTGATGTGGGTAAATCTTTTTGACTAAAGGTCAAACTATTATCTCTGAAAAAAATGTTGATGGACAGAAAGGAAGAAAATATAGCACTGAACACAAGACAGATCATCAGAAGACGTATCTTGAGGGGGAAAAAAAGGAATGGAGAGTGCTATCTTCTACTGAAAAAGCATCCCACTAATCTCAGAAGGATAGCTCACTGACTTAAAAGTGGCAATTGATTGCACTAAGTCATTTCTTTAATCAGTGGTCTTAGAAGTTCTGTCATACATTGAGACAACTAGAACAAAACCAGGAATGCATTTTATGGACATTGGACAAGGGGCAGTAAGTGACCATGTGTATGAAAACTTGGGTCAGCCCCAGCTTTGAACCCAGGGATCCTAACGTCACCCTTGGTCCTTCTCGAAGCACATGATGCTGCCTTGTGCCTTGGTTTCCTTTTGTTCCATTCTGGCTACCTCCTCTTGTGCATATAGGATAATGTGGAGGAGTCAAGAGAGGGAAGAATACAGTACAGAGTTTGGGGGAGCTATTTTGGGGTGATCTGTTCTTTGGCACTTTTTCTGACTGTCTCTGAGCAGCCATCTAAATAGTGAAATGGGGGGGAGGTGGGGAGCTTGTAAGTGGTCTAAGAGTTGCGTGCATTTCTAGAAGAAGAGCTGAAGAGCCATCTTGGCTTCAACAGTGCAAAGAAGGAGGCATCAAAAGCATTTTCACCTCCTGGCTCCTAAATTGTGAGAAGGGTGTCAGTTGCTTTACTTAAGGGTTGTTTGGGTGAGAATCTTAGGTAAATTGCAAAAATACAAATGTGAAAATGATTAAGATGAGCTTAAAGAAGTAGACTGTTTTGTAAAGTTTCAGTCATCTTTGTAATTGGACATGTGGCATGATTACATAATGTTTAATGTAAAAAGTGATCTTGGCTCTGGTCCTCACCCCAGTCTACCCCAACCAAAACCAAAGATTTTACAACAGCAGATGTTAACACCTACGGCTGAGAAAATATTAGGAATGAGCCATGAGCCTGGCGTCAGACAGAAGTGTTTTCCTTCAGAAAGATGAGATGGTGTTCATTTTGAGTGATTTTGTAGTTCTCTAGGCAAAAGCCCAACTATGGTATAAAACAAAATAGGTTTCTTGGAAAAAATGCAAAGCATAAGGAGAAAAGTCTTGTTAACACAACTAATCAGAATCACAATTAATATACAATAATGGAAAATACGTTTCTGAAATGGCTGAAACACAATGATTGAATATTTGATTGCTGTTCTAAAGCAACGCCCAAGAGCTTTACCTTTCTAGATGCGAATAGACTTGGATTAATTTTCCTCATAGAGCAGTTATTTTGGCTGCTTATATGTCAATATAATTTGATTTTTCATTAAGACAAATGTTTTTGTGTGAGTTTTAATAAATGTGAAATGTCATAACTGAAACAGTAAAATCATGGAATATCAATTATGATGCTATGTATTACTTCAACTCATAATGGTATACTAAAAGGCAATCGAGGTTTAGAGTCAGAGGATACTGTGTTTTAAGCCCTGTTAGTCTTTTTCTTCTTTGAGCCTCATATTTCTCTACATGAGAAGTGGGACTAATAACACCACAGTAAAAATCAAGAAAATTCCATGAGCTATCACCATCTGACACTTGGCACACAGATGAAGTTTAGTAAATGCGAATTCTCTTCTCCATTTTACATGAAAAGAAATATGCATCAACTTTTGTTCAAAAAATGTAATACTTTTCATTCACAAAGTATTTCTTGGTAACATGTTTAAAATGATTAGACCCAAGTAATAAAACTATATGAAACCTGCTGTGCTCCCTCTAAAGATCTGGTTCTCTTTGCCTCTCAAAAATTAAAGGAAAAGAAAACGGGCCCAGTGTAATTGCTACAAGCTGGAAGGAATATAGGTAATTTGGAGTTAATCCAGCATCAAATAAAGAAGACATTTAAATCTTAGTCAGTGGGACTTATGAGGGAATTAAGGACCTGTTTTCTGTTTTCCATGAAGGGAGAATGAACAAAAATAAACAGAATGTAACAGAGGAGACTGAACATATTGGGGTCAGAGAAGTAGAAATTTCTTAGCTTTGAGTATTGATATAGACTGAAAATGTTAAAAACAGTAGATCTGATACAGATCATGAAATCTTAGAGGCAACGAAGGCTGTCAAGCAATGATGCCTGGACATGACTTATACTGGGTTTTAAGCACGTGGTCTTAAATTATATTAATTCCTGTTTGAGAAACCTGCATATTTACAAAAAAAAATCTTGTAGTTGGTTTGCAATGTTGTTAATTCCTGCTGTACAGCAAAGTGATTCAGTTACATACATACACATATATATTTCATATTTTCCATTTATGATTTATCATAGGATATCGAATATATAGTTTCCTGTTCTATACAGTAGGATCTTGCTTTATCCATTCTCTGTAACCCCATCTATTGAATCTATTAATCCCTGCTTCCACTCCTTCCCTCTCCCAGGGAAAACTGCATATTACTAGAAGTCTCCTGAGCACCAGGGCTTTTGGCGCCTCAGAGAACAGGGGCAGGCAGGAGACGGGATNTCTGGCTACCTCCTCTTGTGCATATAGGATAATGTGGAGGAGTCAAGAGAGGGAAGAATACAGTACAGAGTTTGGGGGAGCTATTTTGGGGTGATCTGTTCTTTGGCACTTTTTCTGACTGTCTCTGAGCAGCCATCTAAATAGTGAAATGGGGGGGAGGTGGGGAGCTTGTAAGTGGTCTAAGAGTTGCGTGCATTTCTAGAAGAAGAGCTGAAGAGCCATCTTGGCTTCAACAGTGCAAAGAAGGAGGCATCAAAAGCATTTTCACCTCCTGGCTCCTAAATTGTGAGAAGGGTGTCAGTTGCTTTACTTAAGGGTTGTTTGGGTGAGAATCTTAGGTAAATTGCAAAAATACAAATGTGAAAATGATTAAGATGAGCTTAAAGAAGTAGACTGTTTTGTAAAGTTTCAGTCATCTTTGTAATTGGACATGTGGCATGATTACATAATGTTTAATGTAAAAAGTGATCTTGGCTCTGGTCCTCACCCCAGTCTACCCCAACCAAAACCAAAGATTTTACAACAGCAGATGTTAACACCTACGGCTGAGAAAATATTAGGAATGAGCCATGAGCCTGGCGTCAGACAGAAGTGTTTTCCTTCAGAAAGATGAGATGGTGTTCATTTTGAGTGATTTTGTAGTTCTCTAGGCAAAAGCCCAACTATGGTATAAAACAAAATAGGTTTCTTGGAAAAAATGCAAAGCATAAGGAGAAAAGTCTTGTTAACACAACTAATCAGAATCACAATTAATATACAATAATGGAAAATACGTTTCTGAAATGGCTGAAACACAATGATTGAATATTTGATTGCTGTTCTAAAGCAACGCCCAAGAGCTTTACCTTTCTAGATGCGAATAGACTTGGATTAATTTTCCTCATAGAGCAGTTATTTTGGCTGCTTATATGTCAATATAATTTGATTTTTCATTAAGACAAATGTTTTTGTGTGAGTTTTAATAAATGTGAAATGTCATAACTGAAACAGTAAAATCATGGAATATCAATTATGATGCTATGTATTACTTCTACCCATAATGGTATACTAAAAGGCAGTCGAGGTTTAGAGTCAGAGGATACTGTGTTTTAAGCCCTGTTAGTCTTTTTCTTCTTTGAGCCTCATATTTCTCTACATGAGAAGTGGGACTAATAACACCACAGTAAAAATCAAGAAAATTCCGTGAGCTATCACCATCTGACACTTGGCACACAGATGAAGTTTAGTAAATGCGAATTCTCTTCTCCATTTTACATGAAAAGAAGTATGCATCAACTTTTGTTCAAAAAATGTAATGCTTTTCATTCAGAAAGTATTTCTTGGTAACATGTTTAAAATGATTAGACCCAAGTAATAAAACTATATGAAACCTGCTGTGCTCCCTCTAAAGATCTGGTTCTCTTTGCCTCTCAAAAATTAAAGGAAAAGAAAACGGGCCCAGTGTAATTGCTACAAGCTGGAAGGAATATAGGTAATTTGGAGTTAATCCAGCATCAAATAAAGAAGACATTTAAATCTTAGTCAGTGGGACTTATGAGGGAATTAAGGACCTGTTTTCTGTTTTCCATGAAGTGAGAATGAACAAAAATAAACAGAATGTAACAGAGGAGATTGAACATATTGGGGTCAGAGAAGTAGAAATTTCTTAGCTTTAAGTATCAATACAGACTGAAAATGTTAAAAACAGTAGATCTGATACAGATCATGAAATCTTAGAGGCAACGAAGGCTGTCAAGCAATGATGCCTGGACATGACTTACACTGTCTCACTGGGTTTTAAGCATGTGGCCTTAAAGTATATTAATTCTTGTTTGAGAAACCTGCATATTTACAAAAAAAAATCTTGTAGTTGGTTTGCAATGTTGCTAATTCCTGCTGTACAGCAAAGTGATTCAGTTACATACATATACATATGTATTTCATATTTTCCATTTATGATTTATCATAGGATATCGAATATATAGTTTCCTGTTCTATACAGTAGGATCTTGCTTTATCCATTCTCTGTAACCCCATCTATTGAATCTATTAACCCCTGCTCCCACTCCTTCCCTCTCCCAGGGAAAACTGCATATTACTAGAAGTCTCCTGAGCACCAGGGCTTTTGGCGCCTCAGAGAACAGGGGCAGGCAGGAGACGGGATTTGAGGGACTGCCCACGGAGGCTCAGGCCCTAACAGTGGGGTGACCCCTGGACCAAGCTGAGTGGCTCAAGATGATTTCAGTATGCAGAGTTTCTCCAGCTAGAGGGAATTACTAGATGATCGTCAAAGTGAGACTCTATCCTTTGATCTCATAATACGGTCAGATATTGTAATATAATAAAATTATTTCTCTTTCCCTTTAACAGGAGGGCTTGAGACCTAGGTCTATGGGGAAAAATAAGATATTTCTATAAAAACAGAATATTACATTTTCCCCCTAGGAAAATGATCCAGCATTTACATCTGAAGGGTCCTTAATTTCAGCTTTTGAATATTTGATCACTGAGAAGTATGGAGTAGAGGAAAATAAAATGGGATTTAGGATTTATAAGAAGGATCTTAGCCACATGAGAGAATTAAAACCTGGGAAAGGTGAGGTGCTCATGGCTTAGCATCATCCTAGGCATGAGACACAGTTTTAGTCTAGAAAAATGGGATTACCAGAACAAAGCAGAATTTTCTCTTACAGTTCATTTTATGTACTTGGAGAGTTGCTGTCACTTCATGGGTATCAAGAATGATTTTTAAATGCTTACATTTTGATTCCATAAATATGATTTTTTAAGCTAAATTTTATTTTTTATTGAAGTATTAATTGATTGTACAATGTTATGTTAATTTCAGGTGTACAGCACAGCAATTCAGTTATACATAGTATATTCCTTTTCAAAGTCTTTTCCCTTGTAAGTTATTACAAAATACTGAGGATAGCTCTCTTTTCTATACAGCAGGTCCTTGTTGATTATTTTCTGTACACTAGTGTGTATATATTAATTCCAAACTCCTAATTAAACCTGAATTCCTTGTTAAGTAGCATTACATCCAAATGGAATTTTATGGCGTTTGTGGTTTTCTGAGGGAGCACCTTGGGTATCAGTTTCTGAAGGCATTTTGGTGTGTATGCATGTGAAGTAAGCCACCAATAAAAATTTCTTCTCAGAAGATTTCTGTACTATTATAACTGCAATATTAAGAGTAGGAGAATGCCAACAAAGTCTTTAAGATTTCTTTTCTTTGCAGTTCAATGAAATAGCTTTTTTCTCTAACTGCTTATTTACTTCAACTAGTCGTGACAAGATACTCACTTAGAATACTTGCCAAATTCAAAGCATTCAAGAGAACTTGACTGAAATTGATCAAAATGAAGTAAATCCAACAGAACTATAGCAGATAAATGAGAAGTTCTACTCCGAATTTTACCAAAACAACGCTGCATTTGAATCTATCCAAGGCCATGGAAAATAAGGAATAGTGACATTAAAACAAAGAAAAATCTTTTTCCCAATTAGACTCAGCAAGTTTTGCTTTCTGGCTGCGAATCCCTGTAGGAAAAATAAGTATTTCTAAATCTTAGTTGTTTTTGCTCCTTGCCTCCTATATGTCCATATAGTCAAGTCCTTTTGGAAAAGAAAGCTGAGCTTTTTAAAATGGCACAGTTATGACAGAAGTGAGAAATTCTCCTTTTATTTAGTCACTCTCTTATTTTACATGCCTCATTTAAACTTTAAGCCTACAAGTGTTAGAATATATAAAATTCAGAATATATAATAAATAGGAAATTCAACTGAATGCCATTTATTGTGTTTATAATATATAAAAACTGTGGATGTACTTTCACTTTGTTTTAAATTTAGAGGTCTGAATTATATGTCCTTGTAGAACTCTAAATGTTCACTCCTGGTGTTCATATGAAAAGAAGAATTTTTCTTAATGGGAAGAATGTAAAATGATAGAATGAATACGGACAGGGGAGAGGAGAAAGAAAAAACCCAGGTCAAATTGGCTATATGTTGAATGTTTAAATTGATTTCTACTGAACATTTCCGAGGGCTTCCCTGGTGGCTCAGAGGATAAAGCGTCTGCCTGCAATGCAGGAGACCCAGGTTCGA
The DNA here is from genome assembly GCA_006410675.1 of Oreotragus oreotragus. Classification (NCBI taxonomy): domain Eukaryota; kingdom Metazoa; phylum Chordata; class Mammalia; order Artiodactyla; family Bovidae; genus Oreotragus; species Oreotragus oreotragus. The sequence goes on along the minus strand of SJYX01005577.1, from coordinate 96,688 downwards.
TCCCTGGGTTGGGAAGATCCCCTGGAGAAGGAAATGGCAACCCACTCCAGTATTCTTGCCTGAAGAATCCCATGGACAGAGGAGCCTGAGCGGGCTACAGTCCACAGGGTCACAAAGAGTCGGACACGACTGAGTGACTTCACTTTAGTTTAGTTCACTGAACATTTCCATCATTTTATGTGAAGAAGTTTCCATTTTCTTCAGATTCTGTTTTCCCTTTATTGATCACTGAACTTTCAAATCACCTCTCTCATCAATTTCCATACAAGTGGCTCATAATTCTATTACTTTATGAAGTCACTTCTTTATATCTTTCCTTTTCCTCATCAGTACACAATATATAGGGAATATTGTGTGTACTGTGACAGAACATGCAATTTTATATTCAGCTTTTTTCATTATGCATATTCACATGATATTACATGGACTTTAATTCTTTCCAACATTATCACAATTTAAGTCAAGCAAAAAGGAATAAAGTGTGAGGTCCATTTACCTCACACCAAGCTGAAAAACTTAAAAGACGCTGACTGCGGAGGCCACACAGGCTCACTTCTGATTGCACTTCCTCTCTCTTCTCAGGAGGAAAACTCTGCATGA
>SJYX01005577.1:74005-93948 GCA_006410675.1 Oreotragus oreotragus | reverse complement strand
ATTTAGGTCATAGTCTGAATTTTTTCATAAGGAGTTCACAATCTGAGCCACATTCAGCTCCCAGTCTTGTTTTTGCTGACTGTATAGAGCTTCTCCATCTTTGGCTGCAAAGAATACAATCAATCTGATTCCGGTGTTGACCATCTGGTGATGTGCCTGTATAGAGTCTTCTCTTGTGTTGCTGGAAGATGGTGTTTGCTATGACCAGTGCATTCTCTTGACAAAATTCTATTAGCCTTTGTCCTGCTTCATTCTGTACTCCAAGGCCCAGTTTGCCTGTTACTCCCTTGACTTCCTACTTTTGCATTCCAGTCCCCTATAATGAAAAGGACATCTTTTTTGGCCTTAAAACATGGCCTTAACAAAATCCACATAAATCAGAATCATTATTCTGTGGTGTTCTTAAACACGCAATTCGTAGGAATATGAAAAATGTGTACTTTAAGCTGGTTATCTTCTGAGAAAGGGATGTCTTGTTTATTTTCATAGCAAAAGAAGATAATCTCTTTTTCTAGTAACTGTTTAATTTGCTTCCTCTTGAGAATTGATCCTTTTTTCCTTTTAGTATCTCACCCTTAGGGAAATAAAATGCTGAACATTAGAGGAAATTCAGATGTCATTGTGAACATTCGAGTTAGTTTTCTTTCTACTCTTTTTACCCACTATGTATAAAACAAGGGATTTTCATTCCAAGGCCATAACCCAGGCTAACAAAGAGGATATGGATGCAAACATCCATTTCCAAAAGTACTGGAGGTTAATAGTGAGATGCTTTTCTTCTTTCTTAGTTCATTTAGCAGTAATGTTCCAGTGGGATGATGACAGATTCCTGTTTTCTGTTTGTTCTGTACCAAAAGTGTGACCTCGTGCAACAACCATTGGCAAGATGGTAGATTTAGTTAGCACTAGCCATGAAACTAATATGCACTTTAACCTTAATGCATGCCTACCAATCATCAAAGTCAAGTCATGTGCTACCACACATGCTGATTGGCAGTTTTAGAAGGATAGAAGTTGATTGTTTTTCCACATGTCAATTAATATACCTTTGTCTACAAGATTAAAAGTGAGTTACTGTCTTATTCTAACCTTTAATGCATTTTCTTCTGTTTCAGATAAAATTGAATTTTGATTCAAGCTATGAAATACCTGATAAGGTAAAATTCAACAAGGTCATTTATCTTGGCTTCAAAGTCATTTATTTTGGCTTCAGGGTCATTTATCTTGGCTATGGGCACACAGAGGCTCTTCTAACAAGTTTCTGGAAGCTATTTTTGTTAGTAAAATGGTTTCTGGTGGAAAGAGTACTAAAGTTATACTAGCACACTAAGATCTGAGATTTCCTAAAGTCAATTTAAATGTGAATCATGGATATATACAGGGAAAGAGTACAGTATCCTAAAATTTAAGTTTTCTAATGTTGCTACCCAGAGATAAAATTCGAATGTAGGATAAGTAAGAAACATTGATTAATGAATAGCAGTTTTTTTTTGTATCAGGCAAAGTAATTGGCATTAAAATTTTGGAAGGATTCCTATTAGGAATCTTCTGAAAGGATACTTACTATTAACAATTGTGTAGATCTCTTGGACAAAAAAATTGATTTGGGTTTATTGATCAACCCTTTTTAAAGATCTTGGAACTGGAGCATGAGAAAAATACAAATTTCCATCACCAGACTTGATCAAAATATTCACTAGAATTCTTGCAATTTTAGCACAGATAACTCAGAAATCACAAGTGTTGGCAAAGCATTTATGCTTGACAAGGTAATGATTTAATAATTTAAATGCCATTCTAAAGCAAGCACAATGGCAAAGAATTAAAAAAATTCCCCAGATTGCAGCTATGTGGTTCTGCAGGCCAATGAAGCCTGCAATTCTTTTTTGGGCTCCTATTTTCAACACTAAGTGGTTTGCGTTCCAGCATTCAGAGGCAATTAAATACACCTGTGCTATCAGAAATTGGAATTGCAAATATTAGGAAGGAAAATGTGTGCTGCAAGAAGGTATTTATTTTGCTGTTTCCCTTGGCATTCTGCATGCTCATGTTATGGAGAGACACGGAGGTCACCATCTTTTTACTTTGAACTGGAATTCCTACTGTTAAACTGTAAATTGTGGGATTTTTTTCAAAGCCATAAGGGGTTAGAGAGTAGATCATCATTCTCTGGTAAGCTCTTCTCTTCCTACATCTCTCACTTTAAAGCAAAGAAAGTCACTATTTTGTATTCTGGGTATATATTGTTCAATTCAATTTTGAATTTATGGTATAAATTCAAAATTTGAAGTTGAGATAATCATCATTTAAACAATTAGTTTCCGTAACACATTCTTGCTATTAACATACTTTAGCATCCACCAGATTGTTAGGTATCTGCCTAACGAGGTTGCTGAGCAAGCCTATTTAGAAATCCATATTATTCACTGAAATATGTAAGTAGGGAGATTTACCAGTATACCCTGGAGTCTTCTCAGTAGACTTGAAGTTCTCTCCTGGGACAATTGCATAGACAGGAAGTACAGGGGAACATCATTTTAAAAAGTGCTCTTTCAGTTTTATGAGAAGACTTGTTGAAGGCCATTGCTCTTGGGAAATATCCTCTTGGTTGCTTAGAGAAACAACCATTCTTCTTCCTTACTCTGCTAAGGCAACACTGATTTTGTTTATGTATCATGCAGGGATCAGTATACTAAAGAATAGTAGGCCCTATATGGTAATATATATAAAATAGGTAACTAATAAGGAATGTATAGCACAGGGAACTCTACTCAATACTCTGTAATGGCTTATATGGGAAAAGACTTTTAAAATGAGTGGATATATGTTTATGTATAAGTGATTCAGTTTGTTGTACAGCAGAAAGTAATGCAACATTGTAAATAAACTGTATTCTAATAAAAATTAAAAAGGAAGAACATTAGGCCCCTTCCCCGGCTTATGGGATGGTTTACAATTGAATTAAGTCAGTTTTTGTAATTCCTTTCTTTGGGTCACTACTTGGGCTAGAGTTGGACATAACCAGTACTGCCAATACTACTGGGTTAGCCAGAATGTTCATTTGAGTTTTTCTTAAGATGTTATGGAAAAACCCAAATAAACATTTTGGGCAACCTACTGTATGAAATACAAGGGAAATCTGCACGAGAGTCCTGGGAAAAATTACTGTATGAAATACAAGGGAAATCTGCAGGAGAGTCCTGGGAAAACTGATTTCCCTGATAGAAGAGATAGCATTGGGGGAAAAGACCCTTTCTATCCCCTTCCGACTGGATTGTATGTATGATGTCTGGAGCTGCTATAGCCATCTTTCAATTATGCAGAGAAGGCCAAGGGAAACTCAGAGTTCCTAGCTGTAAACTAGCTCTGGAACTGCCTAAGGGCAAAAAAAAAAAAAAAAAAGGTTGCTTAGTCATGTCCAGTTCTTTGCAACTCCATGGCTTGTAGCCCTCCAGGCTCCTCTGTCCATAGAATTCTCTAGGCAATAATACTGGAGTGGATAGCCATTCCCATCTTCCCAACCCCGGGACTGAACTCATGTCTCCTGCATTGCAGGCAGATTCTTTATTGTCTGAGCCACCAGCGAAGCCCTCCAAGACTTTATTTCATCTGAGACACTTAAATGCTTTATTGCTTAAGTTGCTTGCATAAGTCAGCAAAAGTTTAATTACGTAGCAGTAACAAACAGTTCAAACCTCAGGGACTTAAAACAACAAGGGCTTATTTCTCATTCACGTTAGAGGTCTTTGTGTATCAGCAGGGGCTTCTGCTTATTGTAGTTACTCAAAGATCTGGGTCGATGGAGCAAGTACATCTCCAAAATTGCTGGTTTGGGTTCTAGAAGGAAGAGTTCCGAATGTTCACACATCTGAATCAAATGTTGTAGCTCAGAAGTGACACACATGACTTTCACTCACAGCCTGACCTCCCAGAACGAGGAACACAGCTCCACCTACTGTAGGGTGAGGAAGTGCAGTGACGTCACTTCCCCCTAAGGAGGGACGACCAGAAAGAGTCCACAGTACTGATGATCCCTATATCAGCCCAAGATGAGAATCCTGTTCCTTTCAGGAAAAAGCAACCTGAGTATGAAAAGGTGGATGATGCCTAAAATTTCTGAATGTTAACAATTAGCATAAATCAGCCATTATGCTGAGTTTTGATGTATGTTAATATCTTTAATATGTACAACAATCTTAGAATGTACTATTGTTCTCTGAAAAACTTTCAGAGAAGTTTCTTGCTCAAGATCATTTAGTAGATTAATGTTGATATGTTAACTTAGGCAGTTCAGGTATAAAATTCAAAGTTTCTAACTACCATATCATAAATATCTACTAACTTTGCTTTTTAAATACATACACACACCTATTATTTGCCAATTATCTAGCATGTTAAGAAAAAAATAAGTACAGCTACCATAACATTATTGTTGGAAAAAAACAAGTATTTCCTAGTGAAGTTTCATCAGTTATTATCCAGTTGCCTGGTCAGTATATTGGACAAACATTTTGAATCAATTTTCCCAAAGCATGGGAGTGGGGGCAGTTTTTCTTCCATGGTACAGAGGAGCAAAATAAATTTTATAAATTACTAAGCCTGAGGCCTCAATCACTAATAACTTGAGCTTTCCTCACCTGGGGTGAAACAAAATTGAACATAACTTCCACCGTCTGTGGTAAGAAGAAAGGACCCATAGCCCAGAGCTATTCACTTGGTGGATGTTGAAATTCTATATACAAATAAACTTTAGACAAAGAATGCAGATAGCTCATATCCATGGAAGTGTGTCTACACCCCATTTACTCTCTTGGGAGACTATTTTCCTCTTAGTGTTCATGGACTAAATGAGGAGGCATCTAGACCAGGTGATTCTGGAAGTTCAGCTGGACTCAAAATATCCTTTTCTCTTATTTGAGCAAGTTCTACTTGTTTTCAGGAGAGATTGCTTCATATAAACTCCCTGAATTTGGATTTTGGAATTTTAACTGAACATTTTTCCTCCTAAGCTTAATTTGTTGTTAAAAGTATCCCCATTCTTCCTTCCCCCTGTTAAGGTGATCTGACTGTTATTTACCCTGTCTCCTGTTCTTTAAGCATGGATCTAAGTTGTAGGTCTGAACAAGAACATGCCATTCCCCCAGAGCATGATGACTGGGGTGCAGCTGGATACGTGGTATTAAAGTAGTTAGGCCTGGAACTATTCTGACAAATAGTAGCTTTAGAAAAGGCAACGCAAAGGCAGAGGTCATACTGTCTTCTTCAGTGATGTATCTCTACATTCAGAGCAATGCTGGTACATAGCAAGCATTCAGCATGTGTATTTGTTGAATGAGTGGAAAAGGCACTTATGCAGTTTGCTCCACTGACTGAATGTCAGCCTGGGTTGCTGGGTAGCTGCCACGTGGAAAATGTCCTAGGAGGGAAGTGAAAACTGAAGAAATTCATGCTACAAGTTGAAAAGAGAGGAACCAAATTCTCATAGCATCATTTGAATTGAGCACTCAGATATGTGGAAGCCTTGGTAGGTGGGTGTTAGTTCCCAGAAGCAAAAAAATCACTCTCATGTATACATATTAGTGTTGGATTCCTCCAAAATAATGCTAATCAGCCATTTTATGTGTGAAGACTCTTATAGCCCTGGGCTATTATGATGGAATAACCCAAACTGTAGTACCCTAAGCCACTGACTTGAACATTTTGTTTATAAATATTTTATTAGAAACTACCTATACTGCAGGAATAAAAACATCTCCAGAGACATAACACAGTTGTGCATGAGAATTGCTCTCAAATTTAAAATCTTTTAAATGACTCAAGGGAGTTGATATATATAAGAGAGCTTCACCTTGAGTATTCTAGAGACGTCCTGATAGCAGTAGTAAGACTATGTTTATACACTGGGATTTTATTAATTGATGAAGGGTATGTGAGAACAGCAGCTATGAGCTTTATCAAAACTGGATGATGACTCACCCTGAAAGGCAAACATACTCAGTGGTGGCCTTTTCCTTCCTGGAAGAACATCTAGAAGGACTGTTGTTATGACAAGTTCATTCTTGTATGTAATCCTCCTTTTGCCCAGATAGCGGTATCTTTTTGTCACACACTTAGAGATTTTCTCATCCTCCTGGCTACATACTAGCTGTATAATTCAGAGCAAGTTAGTCTTTCTAAAATGGAAATAATAATACATGTATTATAGGATTATATGAGGAGTATATGATTTGAGTAAAGCAATTATTACTAAATTGATAGGAACTATTATTATTATGATGAGAGGGTCCAGAATCCCACCTGTTTCTTGTTTGGGGGCTTTAAGGCTTTCTAGCTATCTATTAGTCTCATTCTGATTTGGAGATCCACTTCCAGTGTCTGGGCTTCAAAACCTTAACGTTCTACTTAACATTCTAGTTCAATTCCTATAATGGGGTTTTCTTTTTCTAAGTCACTATTGGGATGAAAAGTCTTAAACTCCAATTTTTCCAGGGTGCGGAGGCTAATCTCTTGCTGATCCAGCCGAAAGAATGAGATCATCCCTCTCGTTGAGCTCCTGCTATTGCCTCCTTCTTCCTGGAAGTACTTACCACTTCACTGTGCTCAATGTTTTGCGCACGTTTGCATAAATAACTGACCTTTGATCTTTCTCCACCTATCTGATTAGGGACCAAGTCCCTATAGTTGTATATGTTCCCCTGGATCTGTCTCCTCTAGAAGACTTTGTCTTCTCACCATTTACCGTCCCAACTCTTTGGATGGAACACTTTTGGGAAAACATGAGGAAAAGGGATATGTTGCATGGTGGTCATCCTTCAAAACCTATAAGCCTAGAAAAGTGAAAAGTCACCCAGCCCCAGGGACCATGCTTGAGAGATGGACAATATGTAAAATATATACATAAAGTGAAGTAAGTTTTTTTTCTGTCAAGGATCTTCTACCTCTGAAAACAGAATTAGAGTTCATGCATTCTTGCTAGGTTCTCAGATTTTTAAAAATACAGTCAGTTTTTGTGTTATATTTGATCTGTCTCCTTAACTAGCTTCTTTTCAAGCCTAACTCCCAACTATGATTTGCTATCTGTCGAGGGTCTCCAACTGACTTCAACTTCTGACCCAGATGTGTTTGTGGTATTTAGCATTATCTGAAATCATAAATCTTCCAGAATTAAGCCTGTCTTGCCTGCCTGTATCCCACCTGAACTGCTGCTCAGTTTTTTGTTTTTGTCTTTTGCTAGCTATATCATCATTCTTCTAGTTTTATTCTTGGGTTAATTCTGCCTTCTCTATTTTTTTTTTTTTTTTTCCACTCATTTACATCCTATCTTCTGCCAAATTCCCCTCGATGGCATTTTTGAGACTCCAGACTGCTTCACTTTTAGAAACACCATGCTTCTCCTTGCCTTTAATATTTCATATCTGAATTGCTGTGATGATTTCTAAGCAAGAAGACAAGAGAGGTGTCTGGCTTTCACATTCTTTTTCAAATACTTTTTCTTTTCCCAGAATATATGCTTTCCCCTCCAAGAATGTCAGGTGCAATGGAGGTTTTCCATCAGCTGCACAACTAAACTCCTACTGAGTCCTTGTTGGTCATAACATACTTTTAAATCAGTCTATGCTGTACTCTTTATTCATCTCACTCCCCTCACTGTTAAAAATCCTGTTCTCCATCAATGGAGAAATCAGTATTTTCACAGAGGTCACGTTAGTTGTGCACTATCTTGTTCAGGTAACGGATTCACTTGCTACAATGGGGGGGGGGGCATCCTGGATGGGATTAAACTGTTCTTTGATTACTAACTGGGTCAGGGGGCTTGCTTCAGCCTCAGTGAACTTTAAAAATTTGATTCAACCAGTCTGAGTACCTTTTTCTAATTTTTTGACCAATAAGATCTTTATTGACTTTAACTTACTTAAATCCCAACTCAAAATGTGCTTCCTTGAGGAGTATTTTCAGCCTGCAAGATGGTTCTTGCTACTTTTCTTCCGTGTGCTCTTCCAGTGCAAACTCATGGTTGTAACTATAATTTCCTGGGCTTTTTTTTTTTTTTGATCCCCTGCCCTGGAGAGTGTCCTCCAACTCTCTGATGGTGTCTTGTTTCCTTGTATGGCTGTGAGCCATATGAGCATCTATGTCTGTGTGCTCTGAGCATCCACTGTGCTATACCTCCCCGACTGCCATTGCTGTGCATCCCAAAATGTCACTGCGCACACCCCAGGCACTCCTTCAATGCTGAATGGTCACCTCCCAATGTGCAGGGGGTTGTAAAACAACACCCTGCCATGTGAGAGGGGAATATATGATCTTATTTTTTCCATTTGCTAGTGAGATGTTACTAATAATATCCCTTGTATCCTTAATAATGCCTTATAAATTGTTTCTCTCATAGCAAAGAGTTGTGAATCACTGATTTTGTTTGTGTTATTTTTCTTTATACCCTATATATCTCAGCAATATGTTCTGTTTATGCTAACAATGTTTAAAAACAATACTGTACAGGCTAACTATATGAAAAGCATTTCTACTGAATAAATTGCACCACATGAGCTGCTAATTTGCCGCTTTTGATGTCTTTTTAACAACAGTGAAGCAGAAGTGCTGGAAAACAGGAGATTAGAATGCATTTGGTTTATCGCCATGCAAAGAGACTGGCTAGTTTATGACTTTGGAACAGCTTCCTTGAAGTCTTAATATTTTTCTCTATAAAACTATACTCTGGAGGCTCACAGGTGTTAAAATAATCAGTAAGTTCAATTAACTTCACTTTGCCTTATCTTTTATGACATCTGGAATTAGAGATGGATTTAAAAATTTTAAATTACGCAAAAATATCTTCTTTGAAACCCTTGTGGTTATTCTTTCACTTTCCAGCAAGTGTGTATTGCTCATTCTGTCACTTTATCCATGTAACACCTCTAGCAAATACTCTCAGCCTTATACTGGACCCTTACGTTCTAGTCACTGGGCTGGATAAGGGTGATAGAAACTAAAGCGTCATCTCAATCTTCTAGAAACTCATAGTAGTTGAGAAGAGGTCAACAGAGGTGACTATGACAAAAGATAGAATTCATAATAATTGCTTCAGCGATAAAGGTTAGAAAAAGAAATTCTGATAAATAATAGGAGAAAGTACAGAAGAATTGGAATGACCTATGATGATATCATAAAGGATGTGCAGAATTCACATATTTAGAACTGATGATGGAATGACCACCATTGTGAACCAAAGAATGGAGACAAAAATAAGTCCCTGATTGGGAAACTGGACAATCCCTTTTACACAGATTTCCTTCTTTGAATTTCTATTTCCACTGTTCAAGTCAGGTGCTTATTACCTCCTGCCTAAAATACTTGGATCACCTCTTAATTCCCATTCTTCAGCCTTTCCCTTCCCTAATTCATTCTGAATTACAAGCCCAGAGGAAATGCCATAAGTTCTGGCCAGGTTACTTCCCTACTTAGAGTACTTCAGTGGTCCCTGGTGAGACTTGGCATTAAAGGCCTTTGATAACTGGGCTCTACTTATTTTTATAGTCTTATTTCCATTTCCCATTATGAAATACATAGTCAAAATTTCCAATTTTTATCATCGTTTCCCCATTCTCTCAACTTTCTCTGGGCCTTAAGTGTTAATCATCTCTGATTTTCATTCCATTTTCACTTTCCATGCTTAAAATTAAAATGTTTATCATACCCACTATTCTCAACAGGACCCTTATCTTTTGAGATTGACTGATAATATGCCTTCTGGCCTTCAGAGTTTATCTTCTACTATGTTTTTGCATAGTAGAGGATATGTTTTATAGTTTCTATAAAGTAGCTTTTTCAGTGAAAGACGTTTGAGGTTTTCTCCTGAGTTATTCCTCAGAAAATTGTGTGTAAATATTGGTAAAAATGAACAAAATTGCAAAAGATGATCATTTTCAGAATTATTTTCTTGTTTTAACCATAATTTTTTCCAGCTATATTTTTTAACATTCTGCTTATAAATTTCAGCACAAAAATACAATGTTCTACTTGAGAAATCATAGCAAGGTGAAAAGTTATTTATAGTTGAGTTTCCAAGTAATGAGGAGGTGATATTTTTTAAAGCATGGCTTCTACACAGAGATGTAACAATTTCATAGTCATTCCTTTGGTGAAAAAAAAAAAAATCATTGCTTACACTAGATTTTGTAGTTACAACAGCTGTCACTCAGTAAAAACAATTTCCAGTAACCTCATTTCCTTGCTAAGACTGCCCCCTACTTCACAGAGTAAGTTTTAGAATAACTTTTATAGTGGTCTTTTCATTTTGCCATGTAAGAAAAGAAACTAAAGAGAGAAATCTTAGTTTAGGACAAAATCTTTTCAAAAGTAAAATTAGAATCCCCAAAAGAATTAAAGTAAAATGTTTGAAAACTTGTGGGGAAAGGTAATTATAATATAGATACCTTTAGTTTTATGGTCAGATATATGTGTTTTCTGCATTAGTATACAGGAAATGAGAATTTCTATGAAGAGAGAAAAAATGCTAAAGGGCTGTGTAAAGGAAATCAGGTGGAAGGTTCCTGAGAATCAAGGTTACCAAACAGAGCAAACACAAGCAAATTATAAAGCTAATAGGGGTGCACCAATATGTAAAGCCAATGATAGTGATGAAGGTATTAACAAACACACCTTAATTTTAAGCTTGGGAAAGAGCAGAGAACACTGGTAATTCACAGTCCTGGAAGGTAGCCTCTACTGCAGTACTTCAAACTGCAGTGAGTGGTGTTGAAAATGAATCGATCAATTGTTCTAACACATTTGAGAATGTGAGATAAGAGTCCACTATGAAACTGGGTAAAACGGATAACTAATTCTTTTTTGTGATAAGAGTGTATAGTACCATGATTCTACATCATAAAACCTATACTAGATTCTTAAGCTTTATTAGGTGCAATTTTACTTCTCACCTCCATTTTCTCCTCCCCACTTCCTTTCCCCTGCTAACTAAATCTGTATGTAAGGTTGCCTTTCCTCCTACTCCTTGTTGGCCCCATTAACTTTGCTTTCCCTTCTTGAGGTAAGGATACTTAGCACTTGTAGAGAGTAGACTTCTGATCATTAATACTTCAAGTAAAGATGATCATTAGCAGCAATGACACATGCCACTCTGGGATGGGCTTAACTTCAGAGACCTCTTGCTGACAAATCTTCATGACCACTGAGTTTGGAAATGGGGGAAAAGGGATGAGATTTTCTGCCCTGCATCTCCAACTTCAGCAATCCTTGCTCCTGAGTAGGGGCCTCAAATGTACTCTTGTTGTACTGATTTTGTTTTAGAATATTTTTAATAAATAGAGACACAAGAAGGATTTAACATGTTTCTAATCTTAATTTACCAGAATAATTGCACCAGTGTGGGGAAAAAAAAATCCTCCACCTGATGTTGTGCTTGATACTGAAATGTGAGAAAGCATGTGGCTATACGTGAGCAGTTTTTCAAATTCTATTTAACACACTTTAAAGAAAAAAAAGTCATGAAAAATGAAGAAGTAGGAAAATGATTGTCTTCAAATTTGGGGGACAAGTTAAGGGGGAAAGTGGCAAATAGCCTGTATTAGTCCCTTCAGGCTGCTATAACAAAACTATCATAGACTAGGTCACTTATAAACCACAGTAATTTGTCACAGTTCTGGAAGCAAGATCAAGGGACCAGCAGATTATGTGTGTGGTTAGAGCCCAATTCCTGGCTTACAAACAGCTATCTTTTCATTGTATTCTCACATGGCAGAAAGACCAAGGGAGATCTCTGGGATCTCTTTTATAAGGGCACTAAAGCTCAGTCAGTAAAGACTCTGCCTGCAATGTGGGAGACCTGGGTTTGATTCCTGGGCTGGGAAGAGCTCCTGGAGGAGGGCATGGTGACCTACTCTAGTTTTCTTGCCTGGAGAATCTCCATGGACAGAGGAGCCTGGCGGGGCACAGTTCATGGGGTTGAAAGAGTCGGACATGCCTGAGCATCTAAGCACTGCACAATCTCGTTCACGAAAGCTCCACCTTCATGACTGAATTTCCTCCTAAAAGGCCACCTCCCCATACTGTCACACTGGAATTAGATATTAATTCCACATGAAGTTGAATTTGAGGAGGAGATATGTTGTTGTTGTTCAGTTGCCAAGTTGTGTCCAACTCTTTGTGACTCCATGGACTGCAGCTCGTCAGGCCTCCTTGTCCCTCACCATCTGTCAGAGTTTGCCCAAGTTCATGTCCATTGAACGGGTGATGCCATCCAACTTTCCTATCCTCTGTTGCCTTCTTCTCCTGCTCTCAATCTTTCCTGGCATCAGGGTCTATTCCAATAACTTGGCTCTTCCCATCAAGTAGCCGAAGTATTGGAGTTTCAGCTTCAGCATCAGTCCTTCCAATGAATATTCAGGGTTGATTTCCTTTCGGATTGACTGGTTTGTTCTCCTTGCTGTCCACGGGATTCTCGAAAGCCTTTTCCAGCAACACAGTTTGAAAGCATCAATTCTTCGGTGCTCTGCCTTCTTTATGGTCCAACTCTCACATCCATATGTGACTATCGGAAAGACCATAGCCTTGACTATATGTACCTTTGTTGGCAAAGTGATATCTCTGCTTTTTAATAAACTGTCTAGGTTTGTCATAGCTCTTCCAAGAAGCAAGCATCTTTTAATTTTGTGTCTGTAGGTGATTTTGGAGCCCAAGAAAATAAAACCTATCACTGTTTCCACTTTTCCCCTTCTATTTGCCATGAAGTGATGGGACCAGATGCTATGATCTTCATTTTTTCAATGTGGAGTTTTAAGTCAGCTCTTTCATCCTCACAAGAGGCTCTTTAGTTCCTGTTTACTTTCTGCCATTAGAGTGGTATCATCTGCATATATGAGGTTGTTGATATTTCTCCCAGCAATCTTAATTCTAGTTTGTAACTCATACAGAGTGGCATTTCACATGATATGCTCTGCATATAAGTTAAATAAACAGGGTGACAATATACAGCCTTGTTGTATTCCTTTTTCAATTTTAAACCATTCAGTTGTTCCACATAAGGTTCTAACTGTTGCATCTTGATCCACATACAGGTTTCTCAGGAGACAGGTAAGATGGTCTGGCATTCCCATTTCTTTAAGAGTTTTCCACAGTTTGTTATGATTCACACAGTTGAAGCCTTTAGCATAGTCAATGAAACAGGAGTAGGTATTTTTCTGGAATTCCTTTGCTCTATGATCCAGTAAATGTTAGCAGTTTGATCTCTGGTTCCTTTGCCCTTTCTAAACCTAACCTTTACACCTGGAAGTTCCTGACTCAAATACTGCTGAAGCCTAGATTGAAGGATTTTAAGCATAACCTTACTAGCATGGGAAGTGAGTGTGATTGTCTGGTAGTTTGAATATTCTTTAGTACTGCCCTTCTTGGGAAGTGGGATGAAGATTGACTTTTTCTAGTCCTGTGGCCACTACCTGGTTTTCCAAATTTGCTGACATATTGAGTGTATCACTTTAATAGCTACACTAGGATGATGCAATAAGAGGATGTATATGATAGGAGGATGTACATGAGCACCCTTATATACAATTACTTATTACATACAACATAAGGTCTTACTCTGTATAGTATGTTTTGAGAGGCAAGAGCATCTTGCAAGAGTTAAGAACCTAGATGGATTTGGATTTGGTTCAAGTTAAACACCAGGATTAGTTTTGCATCCTGAGTGGCTCCTTGGTAGTTGAATGACCTTGATTGCTAAATCTCCCTACGCTTCATCTCATAGACATTATGGAAGCAGTTGATATGAACTCATTGTCATTGCCAAAAGATAACCTTTGAAAAATTTGCTAGGCTGAGAGTTCTGAAGGGCAAAAACTGCTTCAGCTTTCTCACTCTCTTTAACATTTCTCAGACAGCAAACTGTGTGCAGTGAAACATCTAGACACTTCAGCTCTGCTGCTGCTAATCCTGAGAAAACACACTATGTCAGTGGTGGTAATGGAATGTTCCCCACCCCTAGCCAAAAAAGAAATGAACAAGATGAGAATGAATGATGCTTTCCAGTTCGAATCTTCTTAATGTTATAAAAAAATGTACACAGTAGAAATAGATACTAGAGAAAAGGAAATCCCTATTGTTTTTTAATTGAGGAAAATTATTTACTCTCTCTCACATGCTCTCGTTCTCTTTCCATATCTGTGTGGCAGAATTCTGCGGTGGCTTCCAAGACATCCCCTACCACTCTTAATACCCCACATGCACACATCCTACAGAATACCTTCTTAATTATGAGCAAGACTGTGATGTGATAGGTTACTTTATATGCAAGGGTGAAGGGACTTTGCCAATGCAATGGATGTCCCAAGTTAGCTGATTTTGAATTAATCAAAAGGGGACATTATCCTGGGTGTGCTTGACTTCATCAGTTGAAAGTCCTTTAAGAGAGACTTGGCCCTTCCTGATATGAGAGAGAGATTCTTCTGCTTGCCTCAAAGATGCACACAGTTTGTGAAAGTGGTGCCTCTAGGAACTGAGGGTCTTGGTCCTACCACCGGCAAGGAACTGAATTCCTGCCAAAGATCTGAAGGAGCTCAGAAGAGGGGCCTGGGTCCCTCTTCCAGAATTCAGGGGACATGTAGATTGCAACTTGGTGAGACCCTGAGTGAAGGGAGGACTCAGTTAAAATGTGCTTGGATTCTCGACCCACATAATCTGTGGGATAATAAATGTGTGTTGTTTTAAGCTACTAAGTTTGTTATAAGCTTTCATGCAGCAGTAGGAAACTAATCTCTCTCTGTAAACCATTTTTTCCATAGATTTATAACAGTGAAACATAGACTACAAAACTAATTCAGTAAGTAATTATTTAGTGTCTACTTTGTAAGAGTAATGGTCTTTCCTGATTGATCAGATGGTAAAAAATCTGCCAGCAATGCAGGAAACTCAGGTTCAATTTCTGGGTCAGAAGACCCCTGGAGAAGGGAATGGCTCCCCCCTCCAGTATTCTTGCCTGGAGAATTCCATGGATAGAGGAACTTGGCACCTTATAGTCCATGCGGTTGCAAAGAGTTGGACATGACTGAGTTGGACTTTCACTTTTTCACTATAGGAGCAATACATATAAGAACGTCCATCTCCACCTCCCCTCTAAAATTTTTTAGACTAACATGGAAGCATAAGAGAAACAGCTCTAACATAAGGAAAAAACTGGCAAGTGCCAGAGCGTGAGGCCTATGGAAAGAACAGAGAAAGGGAGACTCTGATCAAGGAAGTAGGAAAAATAGTACAAACATGGTAGTATGTGGTCTCAGCAACACTTTATAGTCAAAGCGAATCAGTCATTCGAATGCATCAGAAAGAGTTTCTAAACTTTCTAATGTTGAAGCTCTCAGTGGACTGGACCAGGTTTACAAGTTACTGTCATTGCCCCCCACCCCCACTCACACAAAATAGGGATTTGTGAAAACACCAGGGGCATGGATGTGTGATGGTATTCAGAATTAGCCATGAAAGAGCTCACTTTGCCTGTGGTATTGACAGTCTATGTACTTTCATCTCATTCTGCTCTCTACCTAAACATTTACCCAGTTCCACTTCATCCTGTTAAGTACGTGAGCTATCATTCTGTTTGGCTTGTCGTGGGAGAGGACAGTTCACACTGCTTTCACTTTCTCACTCTACTTTCTCACTTCTTAACTCCTCACCTCACACCCTGCAAGCTGCTGTCCGATGCCAGCTCGCTAATGAAATGAGGCTTTCCAAGGTCAACAAAGAGCTCTAAATCCACAGGCCTTTTCTCAGCATAGACTTCTGTGTTTCTTTATTTCTTCTGATGGTCATGAAAGAAAAAAGAATTCTAGTTGGACCCATAGTCTGTTCTTTATAATGACCTAAAGGCTTAGGGTTGGCAGGATAAAGTATGACCTGCTTAGCCAAACATTAAATATTCTCCAAAATGAAGTCATATGATTTCATCAACATGATTTCAATATGTCCTGCAACTCAGTCACACTAAACTAAACTGTTAACCATAAGCTCTGTGTTGCACATACAGCCCATGTTGTTCAATATGGAATGGCTTTCCGTCCAGTTGTTTGGTTATGCAAATCCTTCTATCTCTCCAGGCATAATTCCAAAGGCACCTCTTTCCTAACTAACTCTGTCAGTTACTCCCATACTATTTCTCCTTCCTTTGTGCTTCGCTTATTTGCACCTTTCTTGAATACTTATTTCACTATGCCCCATACCAGAATATGTTTTGCTCAATACATTTGAGTTTCTTTACCCCTTTATAAAATTAAAATCATAAATACAGCAAGATTGTTATGAGGAATAATTGGTCAAACAATAATTTAATAAATAGGTGAGGTCCTGTACTAATCTCTCGAAAATATTGGTAATAATGATGACGATGGTATCTGCTCCCCTCTCCAACTATATTGAAAACATGGTAACGGTAGAGCACATGCTTGCCTCATTTTTATTTTTCCAAACTTCAGTCAGTACACTCAGTACATTTCTTCTGAATCAAACTGGTTACTATTTATCAGAAACTTTTAACTTAGCTTCCGTGACACTCCACATTTCTGCTTTACCCGCTACTCTCTGACAGCTCATTTATCCCTTCATCAATTTCACTGCTCATCCAAGACTTTTACATTTTAAGAATTTATCACTGACTTCTCCATGTTCTGATCCCACACATTCTTACTTAGGACACTTATCTGCTTTCACAACCTAAATTTATATGTGGTCAACTCCACTAACCTCAATTTCCAGTGCTGAGCTTTCCCTTACATTCCCTGCTCCCTACAGAGCATCACCATGAATTGATCACCCAGGTCTTCTGGAATTAATGTTCATTTTTCCTCCTATACTCTCTCAGATCCAGTTGCTGTACCTGTCAAGTGCATGTTCATTGAATCTATCACACCTGTATCTTTTTTTTTTTTCCAGTTTATGCTTTCTTTGTCTTTACTGTTCCTCCCCTTGCCTCCTTCCTGCCTGGTCCCTCTCTCCAGGCCCTCCCCTTGTATTCCCTCTTACCTACACATGACTGCCAGATTAATGTTCCTAAAACAAAGCTATAATTATGCTACTTCCATGTTTAAATATCTTGAATGGTTCCTGGCTCCTCTCTAACAATTTAATAAAGTCTAAACTCTTTAGCCTGATATTGATGGCCCTCTCTAACCTAATTCCAAATTACAATTCCAGGCTCATCTTTGATGACTCCTCTACTCATTTCTACTGCCTTACATTGCTATTGTCTCTATGCATACCTTATCTCTCCTACTAGATTATAAGAATGACTACTACTCTATTTGGTATTCTACCACCAAGCAATTCATCCATGCCATACATATTTATCTACTGCCCATCCTTCGTTAGGTACATAGTATGTAGTCTAGAGGATGGAAAAATAGATCAAAGTCTGAGGTTATTTTCTGAGAACTTTAGTAAGGAAGATATGAGCATAATACTACAAAGTTGAAGATAAGTGTACTAAAAGAATAATATGGTTATTCAGCAGGAGCATTACTAGCACTTGAATTGAGCCTTAATCTTTTAGAATATAGAAGCTTGGATATGCAGAGATGAGGGTAATGACATTTCAGATGTAGGATCCCCATGGACTGAGGTACAAAGGCAGGAAACCGAGGCATATCTCTGGGGAATAGTGGACAGCGCAGTTCAAAGAAGATGAATTGAGTCTGGAAAAGTAGGTTGGGACTAGACTACAGAGGGCCTTGGATGACAAATAACAGAGTTCAAAAACCAGGGGGAAAGTATTAAAGGTTTCTGAGCAAGCGATTGGTGTGTTCAGAGCTGTGCTCTAGGAGGAATCATCTGTAAGATTTATGTACTACAGATTGGCCAATGGGTAAAGATGATTATGGGAGCCTTTAAGAGGCTCTAGTAATTCTAATACAGATGGAGGACACAAATAGAGCATTAGTGGTGAGAATGGAGAGGATAGAAGACAGCATTAGACTTGTTAATTACCTAGATGATGGAGACAAAAAATGGGGAGACTCAAAGACAAGGTTAAGGTTTTTAGCTTCTGCGTAGTGGTGTATGTGTGTTTTGTTGGAGCGGGGGAAAGGCGAGTTTAGTTTGGGATATACTGTCAATTGCAATTGTCTTATTCAGATAAATAGATCTTAAAAAGAGCTTTTTAAAAATGGAATTCATTGTAGTTTTGATTTGCATTTTCCTAATAGCTAAAAATGTTGAATGTCAGTGATCATTTAATTAATCCTGATATGAGTTTATTGGTCATGTGTATCTTCTTTCACTAAGTATCTGTTCAAATCTCTTGCTCATTTTTGTACTGGTTTGTAAAAAATTTTTAAATAAATATATTCCACAAACAACATCTTTGTCAAATATATCTACTGCAGATACTCATTCAGTCTATGACTTGCTTTTTTTTATTTTCTTAACGTGCCTTTCAAAAGCAGAAGTATTTGCTCTGAAAACAGTTTAATTTATCAACTTTTTATAGTTGAGCTTTTGGTGTCTTTTAAAGCCTGCCATTGCTGAGTAGGGTAAATGGGGACTTAATGACCAAAGGGTACAAACTTCCAGTTAAGTAAGTTCTGAAGATTGAACCTACAACCTGGTGATTATGATTAAAATATCGTATTTTATACTTGAAATTTGCTGAGTAGACCTTGAATGTTCTCAGCTCAAATAAGAAATGGTGATCACATGATGGGATTGAAGTATTAGCTAATGCTAAGTTGGTAATGATTTTGTATCAAATCAACATGCTATATAGTTTCAGTCAGTCAGTCAGTTCATTCATTCAGTCGTGTCCGACTCTTTGCTACCCCGTGGACCGCAGCACGCCAGGCCTCCCTGTCGATCACCAACTCCCAGCGTCTACCCAAACCCATGTCCATTGAGTCAGTGATGCCATCCAACCATCTCACCCTCACTCGTCCCTTTCTCCTCCCACCTTCAATCTTTCTCAGCATCAAAGTCTTTTCCAGTGAGTCAGTTCTTCACATCAGGTGGCCAAACTATTGGAGTTTCAGTATAAGCATCAGTCCCTCCAATGAATATTCAGGACTGATTTCCTTTAGGATGAACTGGTTGGATCTCCTTGCAGTCCAGGAGACTCTCAAGAGTCTTCTCCAACACCACAGTTCAAAAGCACCAATTCTTTGGCACTCAGCTTTCTTTATAGTTCAACTCTCACAGCCATACATGACCACTGAAAAAACCATAGCCTGACTAGACGGACCTTTGTTTGCAAAGTAATGTCTCTGCTTTTTAATATGCTGTCTAGATTGGTCATAACTTTTCTTCCAAGGAGTAAGCATCTTTTAATTTCATGGCTGCAATCACCATCTGCAGTGATTTTGAAGCCCCCCAAAATAAAGTCTGACACTGTTTCCCCATCTATTTGCCATGAAGTGATGGGACCAGATGCCATGATATTTGTTTTCTGAATGTTGAGCTTTAAGCCAACCTTTTCACTCTCCTCTTTCACTTTCATCAGCTAAAGGCTCTTTAGTTCTTCTTCACTTTCTGTCATAGGGGTTTGTCATCTGCATATCTGAGGTTATTGATATTTCTCCTGGCAATCTTGATTCCAGCTTGTGCTTCTTCCAGCCCAGGGTTTCTCATGATGTACTCTGCGTATAAGTTAAATAAGCAGGGTGACAATATACAGCCTTGACGTACTCCTTTTCTTATTTGGAACAAGTCTGTTGTTCCATGTCCAGTTCTAACGGTTGCTTCCTGACCTGCAAACAGGTTTCTCAAGAGGCAGGTCAGGTGGTCTGTATTCCATCTCTTTCAGAATTTTCCAGTTTGTTGTGATTCACACAGTCAA
The DNA here is from genome assembly GCA_006410675.1 of Oreotragus oreotragus. Lineage (NCBI taxonomy): Eukaryota > Metazoa > Chordata > Mammalia > Artiodactyla > Bovidae > Oreotragus > Oreotragus oreotragus. The sequence continues at coordinate 74,123 of SJYX01005577.1, read as the reverse complement.
AGGCTTTGGCATAGTCAGTAAAGCAGAAATAGATGTTTTTCTGGAACTCTCTTGCCTTTTTGATGATCCAACAGATGTTGGCAATTTGATTTCTGGCTCCTCTGCCTCTTCTAAATCC
>SJYX01005577.1:54118-72180 GCA_006410675.1 Oreotragus oreotragus | reverse complement strand
GATCTTATACAATATTATGTTATCAATTATATTTCAATAAAGCTGGGAAAAATCAAAATCATTGAATTAGCCAGTATGTTTTCTTCTAGGGTTTTTAAATTTTTTTGTTTAGATCTACAATTTGTTTTAAGTTACCATGGAAACGCACATTACAATTACAAGGACATACACAATACCCAATTCACAATAGAAAGCCCAACAATTTCCAGTGTTAGCAAGGGCACAGAACAACTAGAACTTTTATACATCACTGGTAGGATAGAAATACCATAGTCATTTTTAGGAAAAGTTTGACAATATTTTTTATACAAAGAAAAACAAATATTACATTACTACTCAGCAGTTCCTCGCATAGGTACTCCCCAAGAGGAAATATAGTGAAAGTAAGATGTGAAAGTGTTAGTTGCTCAGTCATATCCAACTTTTTGAGACCCCATGGGTGCTCCTCTTTCCAAGGAATTCTCCAAGCAAGAATAGTAGATTGGGTAACCATTCCCTTCTCCAGGGGGTTTTCCCAACCCAAGGATCAAATCTGGGTCTCCTGTAAAGAGGCAGATTCTTTACCGTCTGAGCTACCGAGAGAAAACATAAACATAACATAAACATATATCAACTCAAGGACTTACACAAGAATATTTTCAGCAGCTTTATTCTTAACAGTTCCAAACTGAAAACAACCTGTATTTTCATTGATCGACAATAGACTGTCGACTATAGAATGGGATGCTGAGCAATAAAAAGGAATGGATTACTGATATATAAAAGAACATGTATGAATCCCAAAAACATTGGATTAAGTGAAAGAAGCCAGATGCAAGAGACTACACAGTGAATTGTTCCATTTTTATGAAATTCTTGAATAGTCAAAATGAATTTATAGTGACAGACAGCAGATCAATTATCACCTAGAACCAAAGCAGGAATTGCTAGAAAGGGACTTAGAGGCATTGTTTGGAAGGGTGATTACATTTTGTATACGTTTCAAAATGTGCATTTGCAATGGGTGCACCTTATTGTAAATAAACCATTTCTTAGTAAAGTGAATTTAGCAAAATGCAGGAGCTCAGTAAAGACATTAAGACTTGGGATTGAGTTTAGAGTGTGATTTACATAAAGAGTATTGGAAGTCCTAAAATTATGAAGAAATCACAGAGGTAGATGAATGCCAAAGGCAGATTATTGGAAAGTACCTATCTGTTAGTGACTAAAGGAGGCAGAGAGAATAAGAACTCTCAGAAAGATGATTAAAGTCTCAGGAACCAAGAGAGAAGAGTAAGGGGAAGGCACATGGTGCTGGGTGCCTGTATGAGAGGTCCACTGTCCCTGGCTGAATGAACGGCCAAGTCAGGAAGTCCAGAGATGCAAAGCAGCATCGAGCTCCAGTGGAGGATAAAAGCAGCAGAACTGACTTTGGGAAACTGTGTTTGAGTAATTGAAGCACTAGTGAACCACTTGGTGCTCAGCTTTTAGACAGATCATTAAACTCGAACTCTTATGGAAGTACCTGAGCTTTCCTATCAGTAGCAGCGGTGCTAGACTTGAAGGCTACAGAATGCAAAACAGCAAAACAGACTCTCCTGATGAGGACCTGGAAGAGAGCCAGGTAAATCACCTCACTAGAGCCACATTAGCAGATCTGGAAAAGGGAGGTGGATGGATGTTAGCCGCAATGGAAAGCTGAGGTGACATGGAACAGTTCCAGGCAGTGTGGGCAAAAGAAGGCTGGCGAGGCCACTCTGAAGCACCACTTCAAATGGTATCCACAGCACGGCGCCATCGACAACTGTAGCCCCTGCAAGACCAGAAGGCTGTGCTCTGTGCGGCTGACAAGTGAGACAGGAGACTCACAGAGTGTCCTGTAAACAGCTACTCCCCAGTGAGAACCTCACAGAAGGACCCACTGCGGGAAACGCTGCCGTAACACATTTGCTGGCATCTTTGGGCTCTCAGTGGATACACCGGAAACTGGGCTGTGTAGTCTGGCAATTGTTAAACGATGTGAGCTCATCTTGTTTCCTGGGCACTGCAATACAATATGTTATTTTTAAAACCAAAAGATGAAACCAGTGTTAAATCCCAGGTCTCCACTTGAACAAAAATGTTTGTGGGGAGAACTGTGTACTCTGAGGCCCAGTTGGGTGGCTATTTGTGTCTCAGAGCTGAATCAGACTGGCCAAAGAGAACTAATTAGTTCCTAACATTTTAATACAATACAGGCGAGGAAGAAAGAAAACAGATGACAAAGGCTGAGTGAAGGTCGGGGGTCTTTAGTTCAATGTAACGTTGAATTTAACCTGGAATGTTATTATTGTTATTATTACACCTTTCTGTAATTACCCCTTTGGAAGTCCTATTCTGTTTTTAACAGAGATATAATTGACAGATAAGACTGTATTTGTTTCAGGTGTATAACATAATGATTCAGTACGTGTGTATGTTATGAAATGATCACCCCCAATAAATCTAATTAACATTCATCATATATGCAGTTACAATTTTTTTCTTGTGATGAGTACTTTTAATATCTAATCTCTTAGCAACTCTCAAATATGCAACACAGTATTATTAACTACAGTCACCATGCTGTGACTTACTTCCCCATTAGTCAGTCAGGGTTGGCTGATTTCCTGCCTCTGGGCTCTGCCAGTCTGTCCTCTGTATCTATGACTGGAAGTCCTTTTCTTGTTAATGTGATTACCTAGGATCTTTTGAGTGAAAGAGAATAATAATGTTACCTACTATGGGCCAAGTTTTTCTGGGGTTGAGACAAAAAGATCAAAGACAGTGTTTTGATCTCACGTAGATTGGTTGGTATTGAGAGAGGTTGGTATTAAGAAAGAAAACAGATAAGCAAACAGGAAGCAAAAATTATAAACATATGTAAAGCACAGACCTATCACAGGGGGAGAATTGCTGATGAATAGTAGATCATGGGGTGGGGAGTGTGAGGACAGGAAGACCTTGAAAAAAAAAAAAAAGACTTCTGAAGCATAACTAGAAATAATCCAGCTAGAAGAGCCGGGGCCACCAAGCCATTTCCGGTAAAGGAGTAAGTTTGGGCAAAGACCCAGAAGCATGCGATGGTGTGGATAACAAACTCTGTAACTCCAAGGGTCTCTGTATTGCCAAAACAAACTGTGCAAGTGAATAAGTGGAGATGAGGCTGGAATGATGAGGCAAAAACAATATCATATCTTACAATGCCGTCCATGCCTTGCTAAGACACTTTAATTTAGACGTCCTTCTGGTAGAAAAGGAGAGAAAATCAGTCAATCTCAAGAGAAGTCAACCCTGAATACTCCTTGGAAGACTTCTGCTGAAGCTGAAGCTCCAGCATTTTGGTCATCTGACTCATTGGAAAAGTCCCTGATGCAGGGAAGGATTGAGGGCAGAAGGGGAAGAGGGTGTCAGAGGATGAGATGGCTGGATGGCATCACCAAGGCAATGGACATGAACTTGGGCAAACTTCAGGAGATGGTGAGGGACAGGGAAGCCTGGCCTGCTGCAGTCCATGGGGTCTCAAAGAGTCAGACACGACTGAANTGAGATGGCTGGATGGCATCACCAAGGCAATGGACATGAACTTGGGCAAACTTCAGGAGATGGTGAGGGACAGGGAAGCCTGGCCTGCTGCAGTCCATGGGGTCTCAAAGAGTCAGACACGACTGAACAATAACTGGTAGAAAAATTCTGAGTCTGTAATGCTATTGAGGCCCAAAACAAGTTAAAATGATGTGCTTTAGTTCCTAAGCATGGCATACCAGCCTAGAACATAGTGGGAGTTATATAAAATAAACATTAGAAGTTTATGAATTTTGAATATGTCCCATATTATATTCCAGACAACTTCCCAGAAGTAAGTGCTATGATTATCCTCATTTTGCACAGAGATTAAATGATTTGCTCAAGGTTACATAGTAGAAACAGCAGAATTGGGACTTTGACCCCAGGCAGATCAACTCCAGAGCTCATACTCTGGCCTTTTATTATAGCAAACAATATTCCACTAAAGCAGGTTAAGTTCCAATACTTTGGCCACCTAATAAGAACTGACTCATTCAAAAAGACCCTGATGCTGGGAAAATTGAGGGCATGAGGAGAAGGGGATGACAGAGGATGAGATGGTTGCATGGCACCACTGACTCAATGGACATGGGTTTGAGCAAACTCTGGAAGATAGTGAAGGACAGGGAGGCCTGGCGTGCTGTAGTCTATGGGGGTTACAAAGAGTCGGACACAACGCAGTGACTGAAGAACAACAACTAATATTGGGTCAGAGTCTCTGAGTGACTAACTCAGAATTATGGTCAAAGCCTTAAAATTTCAGGCTACTGAAGTGTACAGAAGTATTTAGGGGGTAATATTTATTTAATAGCAGTGTTTTTTATTCTATTGCAGTAGTTTAGTGATTTTAAAGAATCTGATCCAAATCCTTATAAAAGAAAATTATTGTCATAAAATTTTATTTTCAAGGCATCAAACCATGTAACTCCATAAATTAAGGCTTATTACTCTGAGATCCTGGCTCTTTTCTGAGTTTCTTTGGACAGGTGCACACTCCTTTCATTGCAGTAGTTTAGTGATTTTAAAGAATCTGATCCAAATCCTTATAAAAGAAAATTATTGTCATAAAATTTTATTTTCAAGGCATCAAACCATGTAACTCCATAAATTAAGGCTTATTACTCTGAGATCCTGGCTCTTTTCTGAGTTTCTTTGGACAGGTGCACACTCCTTTCCATAAATGGCATAATTATTAGCCAAGTATATTTCTATTATTTGTAGTTTGCTGTGGCTTAAAAAAAACACTTGTTTGTATGTAAAAAGCTTGAAAATGCGGAGGGTTGAACTGATTTTGAGACTCCTCCGGGACAGTGGTTTCAGTGAAAGTGTTGCTTGGTGAGGAAATGTTTAAAAGGGCCACTGTCGTCTTCATCTTTATTTCTAAGGTATCTAAGTTCACTTAAAAGGCAGACTGGGGAGGCATGTGGACTCAGATGATAACAAGTTCAGACCTTTTATGATAATTTTCTCAGGAATGAAAATCAAAACAAAGAAAAATAAAGCTGAGTGCTAAAAAGATGACGGCACACCGCATAACTTCCCTCTGGTTTCTGCTTCTAAATTCTTTGTCAGCACAAACCTGACAGGTCAGCAGCGCGATTAAAGATCTAGTCTCTAGGGTGAGGAGAAAACAGCAGTCTCTCAGCTTCATTCGTTTTTCTGTTTCCTTTATAGATTTGCATTTGTAGTCAGACTTCCCTGAGTGAAAACACAGCCTGTATTTTGACATGCAACTGCCATGTGGTGAGAAATGTATTTAAAAATAATTGTAAACATTTATCTGTCTATTTGTACAGTATTTCAGCAAGGTGACTCCTGAGCTATTATTAATATATGTCCAAAGTATTGTTCACTCCCCTTATTTTTCATAGTTGTGTTTACTTAATATCTTTGAAATGCTAATGGAATGTAGCTAAATCACATCTAGAAATTTCACTGAGATCTTAATTCACTTGGTGGCTTAATGTGCTTAGTGTTACTCTGTATTACCTATACTTTGGAAGCTTATAAAATCTCATAGCACTAGTTCATTTTAAAGGCATGCATTTCTTGGGGGAATTTTCTGCATAATAGGCTTCCAAGAGGGAAACAAAATTCAAGGACACATTTAAACAACCTTCCTAAAATACAGCATCGGTAGCATATAATTTTGTTAGGTTTCTATATTGAATATAGGATGTCGGTAGTCAGATTATATGCTCTTTAAAATCAGTATTAAAGCAATTATTTTATAATAATCCTTTTACTCATAAATAATAGATGATACAACATACCAACATAAACTTTACAAATCAGTACAACAGCTAACTATAATACAGGAGAAATAATAATTTGTATAATTCACATTTCATTGTAAAAATCTTCAGAACTTCAAAACTTTGTGTCCCAATGAAGTGATCAAATGTTTACAGTTGCTAAAAGGGATATTTGTATTTGGAGAAATAAGGCGGAAATTTTGCAAAAAGTCAGCAGCAAAAGAAAGTTCAGAGGCACACATCAGAGTAAGAGCTAGAATAGTCAGCTTATATGAGAGCCTTGCAAAAACAATTTCACGTTGTATATCAAGTTGTTCCAGGTTCAAATCATTAGAAACAGGGGTTCCTTTCTTATGCATATTCCCAGGGAGACTGTCTCACATGTTGGAAGATGTTTATGTTCTTGGCCCAGGGCCTGTAAAGGCAAGCAGCTGCCCCTCATGCCCATTTTTCAGCACACGAAAAAACGACCCAACAAATATTCACAACAGCCTGTAGGGGGCAGTGTCAACTCTATTAAGAACCAAACTGACTAGAACTGATTTTCCACGGTAACCATTAACACACACACATACACTGTATTCACACTATATATGTGTATATATACACACATATTCACTTCATGTATTTTGGATCAGAATTAAATTTGAGAAATAACTAAATCAAAACGTTTATTGTGCATCAGCATAAAAGCATGAATCACTGCACTGTGCTGTGATGAAATACCACCCTTATCTCTAAGTGTCCTTGTCCCACATAGATCCCTTCAGCATGCACTAATGGAGTCACTCACTGTTGCAAAGCACTGAAAATAACCCTCATCTGTACTGAAACTTTTTTCTCATAGATATATCAATTCAATAGAGGCTATCAATGAATAATTTCATTTAACATCTTAGCCAGGACTTTTCTCGAGGGTGGGAAGAACTGAGTCAACAGGTGAGAGCTGAAGTTGAGTCCGTGGATGATAGCTGAGAAATTAATTTCTACAATGCAGCAGACTCTAACTCTTAGTACTTTGATAGACTGTCATACGAATAATCTATTACTATCTGAGTGAGTCCAATAAAAGAAACGCAGAAATATAAAGTGAATAAAACACTTATCTTTAAAGCCAAGTGTTACTCACCCAGTTGTGTCTGACTCTTTGCGACCCCATGGACTGTAGCCCGCCAGGCTCCTCTGTCTATGGGATTCTCCAGGTGAGCATACTAGAGCGGGTGGTCATTTCTTTCTCCAAGGGGAAACTCAGTTAGTATTAAACTTGTTTTCCAATTATTCAGTAATTAAGATGAATAACAAAGACGAACATCAGATATCAACCAGTGTCTCTGAACAGGCACACAGAGTCCTAAGAGTTTCTAGTCAGTTGAGATAAATAATAGTGGAGGTGATTACAGTCTTTGTGGTATTCTGTGAAGGCATAATCACAAAAGTGCAGAGCTTTTTCCTGACACAGCCTGCTCTACAACCTCCACCATGTGTGTGCCTTACTAGGCTTCAGATTTCTTATCCATAAAAGAGGGATAATGATTATTCTCTCCTAGTAGAGATTTTATAGGACAGAATGGAGGTCGATTTCACAAAATGCACAGCCCATGCTTCCCTGCAAAGTTCTCAGTGAACACTGGCAAGTGTTATAATAATTATTGTTCTTTCTCCTCTTATATTTCTTGAACATATCTTCTTGAATTAACACTGTATTCTTGACACTATTAGACGGCAATAGCATTATGTTCATTCTGCAGCCCCTTGAGGGAAGAATACTGGACTGTATTTTTCCTCAGCTTGTGACTATTTAACCAGTTATACCAATGCTGGTTGTTGAGTTTCACTGGTTATTGCTGTGAGGGACACCATTGATAGACTCACTATTTGTTCAGGCCACCGTCTTAAAATTGTGTTCCATACAGTCAGGTGTCTTTGTAGTTGGCTGGTATATCTTGGGAGGGTGAGTGAGGAAGATATCTTTAACTCACCAAGGCAGCTCTGCCTCGCTGTCCATAGGTTTCTGTACAATATTTTATTTGAACAAAAGGATCCTTGGCTAAAAGGTTTGAAAACGATTGCTTTCTAGATCATAGTCTTTCCAAGCATGGCGTGAGAATCCCAGTATTTGGTGTAATGTTAATATCTATAATATTGTAATACCTATACTATTGTTTCTTGCATGGTGGCAGATACTTTCAGAGGATGCGGGATACAACTGTGTGTAAGAAATTGTACCTGCCTCTGAGCAGTTTAGATGAAGAGCTTTGAAAGCTTGCAGGATGACTCAGTTCTGTTTTGGAAATGAGAGAACTTCTTGTCCAAATGGTAACATTTGAACAGGTTTTTGAGTAATTTAAAAAATGTGTCAGGGTTAACGGGGAAAGGGAATACAGGAAGAGAGAAAAGCAAATTGCCGACTGATTTTAAGCAGTTTTTTTAGAGGATATTTAACAGGATTTAAATGCATGCAGGTATGGAACTGGAGTTGCAATAGATCAGGGAGACAAGGATAATAGTGAGATTTCTTTCCTGAATAGCTAGGGAATGAGATGGCCCAGGGAGAGCATGTAGAATAAGACTGGAACAGGATTAAAAATGGAAGCCTGTAAACTGTGACCTCTACCACTAATGGGTAGGAAAGACAATGAAAAGGGAGGACCAGTCATTGAAAGAGAATAAGGAGGGAAAGAAGGAAGATGAGGAAATGAGATTATACTCTTAGGAAATCAACATTTTTCAGATCATGACTGCTGATCATAATAATGATGCAGAAATATCTGACCAAATGAAGGTTGAAAGTCGCCTTCATAACTGTGCAAAAAGAAGTACCTGGTGACCATTTTACCTGTACTTGATGGATGGAAATCAGAGTGGAAGGAGCTGAGTTGTTAGTGGGAGCTGAAGAAATAGATGTCAGGGTCAAGGTTGTGTTTTCCACTCAGTTTGATGTAGATATGAAGGAGGAAGTAAGAACGGTGGGTGACAGGAGGTAAAGGAAGAAAAGCTTAGCATGTGTACAAAGAAAACTGACATTTCCAAAGCACATAAAATGCGTAGAATTTCACTTGCAAATATGTGAACTTTGAGCACACCTATAGGCTAAAAAGAACGAGGGAGTAAGAAAACGAAATGACAAAAGAAATTAGAGATGATGTAAAGAGGAAACACCAAGAGGGAATTTGTCTTTCCTGGAACAAGCATCCTTGGAATGGGTTTGAAGAACGTAATGCTTGAATATTTGGCTGCAGAGTTTCTGGAATTTTCTCAATTTGGGTGTCTGTCTGACCTTAACGGAGGGCTTTTCTAAAAGAGAAATAGACTCATTAAAAACGACAGTTTGACTCTAATAATAGCTAACACTTATAGGATGCTTGCTCGGTGCCAGACACTCTGCTAAGCACTTCATCTGCATCGATGCCTCTATCCAACAACTCTATATGGGGATATTATTTTTAATCCCCATTTTATACTAGAAGAAACTGAAGCACAGAAAGTTGAAGTCACATTCTCCAGGTCACATAGAATATGGCAGAGCTAAGAGCGGAACACATGCAGTCTGTAACCAGAGCTTGTGTTTCTAAATCCTGTGTTAAACTGTCCACCCAATAGTATTTCTACATGAATTATATAACAATTCTCAGCCCACTTGCTCTTATTCTAGACTCAGAGTCAAGTTTCGGCTATTTGGTTTTCTGCTGTACTTCAGGAAAGGTGCACTTGACTTCAAGAAGCTCATGAATATCAAAACCTTAATCACAGCTATTTGGATGACATGAGTTCATGCTTTACAAACCAACCATGGCCTTAGTCATATTAAAATCAAAGTTGCAAAATAAAGAAGCATTCTGCAAAACCTTGTCTGCTTCATTTAGATAACAGTATGCAGAATGAATGGAAAGATAAAAATGCTCAGAATTTACCATTTCCTTTTCCTTTTAAAAATTTGAACCCCCTTGGTATTATGGATGATATCATCAAGCAGTTTGGTTTGAATATGCTCCGTGCTGGACTCTGCAGATTACCCAACTAATGACATGCACACTCCTTGCCATTGTGACACCTCTCTTCTCTCAAGTGCGAATTTCAAGTGACAGACTAAAGCTGTTTGCTATCAATTTTGCAAAAAAACCACATCTGCCAGATAGCCAAGATTTAGTTCAGAGACAGAAATCAATTAATATTCTAATTTGTTACCTGTCATTAGCATCACACCATATTATGCCAAGTCAAAAGTGATAACCTTTATGTAACATATGCTCCTAAAGGAATTTGATTTAGGGAGTATGTTTTATTTCTGTGGAGTGTTGCTCCCTGTGTATAAATCCAATTAGAAATTTCAATTACACAGGCAGTAAAAATTGTGATGGATTAAAATGAAAGTATAAAAATACGCAGTTGCACATTTATCATAAAGCTGTGTGGCTGTATTTATGATTTAGTTTTTCTAGTTATTTGCCAAACCGTTTAAAATTTTAGGTATTTCAGTTGTTTTTTCCCCATTAAAAAAATCAAGGAGAGAGCTAGCAGCATCATATTTCTAAGAGATGTTACCTAGATTCTCTGACCTTCTACTATTTTAGGTTGCAGGTCAAAAGTAAATCTCCACAGAGGAAGACTGATGACCTGATCTGATTTCCAATGCCCAAGAAAGAAATACAGGAATGTGATAGTGGCTTGGGAGGAAGGAATGAAATAAGATTAGCCAATAGAAAGAAAAAGGGAGAGTTGCACAGATATTTTCCCCTGTTGATTCTTTTCCTGTTGATGAACAGGGAGGAAAATATATAAGTATAGATGGCGCTAAGTGGAAAAGGCTAAAAGATAAAGTTATCCCTATAAATATGGAAAAAACTTGTTTTTTCAATGTGAATGACACAGTCAAGCATTGAAATGATGCTTTCTTTGGTGTTAGAAATCAAATTTTAAAATTTTCTTATACTTGATTTATATGTTGTGTTTGTATCTACAGTACAGCAAAGTGATTCAGTAATACATATTTATATATTCTTTTTCATATTCCTTTCCATTATGGTTTATTACAGGGTATTGAATATAGTTCCCTGTGCCATACAGAAGGACCTTGTTTTTCACCTTAAAATTTTTTCAGATGCTTTAAATTTTCAGCCTTTTAAGGACTCAAAATCTAAGAGTGGAGGTTCAGCATGTAAGCCAAATCAACATTAATTCATTCATTCACTTGAGAGATAGAAATTGAGTGCCCTATATATATTAAGGATCACCAAGGTGAAACTATGCATAGAACAGACCCAGAATTTTCCCTTCATACAGGTTACATAATTTTGAAGAGAGCCAGAACAATTTAAAAACCAATAATAAAATACACAGCATTTAGAATGGTGCTAAATAATCCAGTGAGAAATAAAGCAAGGGGGAGAGGACAGGAAATGCTGATGAAGTTGGGACGCGGTGAATGGGTTATAATTTTGAATAGGGGAAGTCCTCATGAAGATGACATTGGGTGAAAGCCTAAAGAAAGTGAGAAATGAGTATTTAACGGGGAACATGAAATCCCACTGTTGTGAACGCTGCCTCTCATATTGTTTACCCCTCCAGAGAAGGAAATGATGCTGAAGACAAGGCAGAATATACATTTGATTTGGTGTTAGTCATTGCTTTCTCTGCTTCCCTCCAACACATTTCTTTTAAAGAAAGCATTTTGATAAAATAGCCAAGTGAGAGTTTGCCCTCACGATAGATGCATTTAGTTTGCCCTGTAGTTATGACTTCAAAGTCATATCAAAAGTTAGCTGAATCAATCCATTAGCTCAGCAGCAGAGAAAGGAAGAGAACCCTAGAGAGCCTGTGTTTCCCCTTTAGGGCTTGCTCTACTGGACCATCTCTACCTTCCCTAGGTTATGAATCTTCATGCTGAGAGTGGAAATTACTGACAACTGTGCTGAGTATCTTTCAGATGTATTTGAATTCATTAAAAGTGGGTGAACAGATCAACAAGTTGTTAGTTCCAGGGAGGATAAGATTCCTTGCAGTTTAATTCAGTGTCCTTATAGAATCTTTCTCTTATGAATTTTGTAAATCTCTCAGCTAGATTATTGCAACAACCTGCTTTATTTTTTCTCCTTGTCCCCCTAAGCATATTTTAACACAATAGCAAGAGTGAATTTTAAATTTTTCTTTGTTTTTAAGCTTTTTATTTTATATTGGAGTATAGCTGATTAACAATTTTGTGATATTAATAGTTTCCGGTGGACAGCAAAGGGGCTCAGCTATACCTGTATCCATTCTCTTTCAAACTCCCCTCCCATCCAGGCTGCCTGATTTTTAAGAAAAGCCTACGTGAGATCATGGGATACCTCTGCTCAAAATGTTCCAAAGGCATTTTATTTCACTCAGAGTAAAATCCAGTATCCTCAGAACAATTCACAAGGCTCCGAGGCTTGGAGCCTCAGGTTTGCCTTCTGTCATTCTCTGCTTTGCTTTATTCCACCAAAGGTGCACTGAGTTCCTTGCTGTTCCAGGTGGGTTCTTGCCTAAGCAGTCTTGTATTTCACAGGTTTTAGAACTTTCTCCTCCAGGTTTCCTTACAAAGGAAATCAGCTCAGATCATCCAAGCAAATAATAACCTTCTACCCTCTACCCCTTTGCCTTTCCCACTTGACTCTCCTGTTTTCCATATATTACTTATTATTCCATGATAGACCATATACATTTGCCTCCTTATTGATTATTTCTTTTGTGAGGGCCAAAATCTGCTTTCCCATTAGACACTAGATAAGTATCTGTGTGTTTAGCCACTCAGTCATGTTCAGCTCTTTGCAACCCATGGACTATAGCCCACCAGGCTCCTCTGTTCGTGGGATTTCCCAGGTGAGGATACTGGAGTAGGCTGACATTCCCTTCTCCAGGAGTCTTCCTGACCCAGGGATCAAACCCAGGCCTCCTGCATTGTAGGTGCAGTCTTTACTGTCTGGGCCACCAGGGAAGCCCAGATAAGTGTCTAGTATATAGTAAATGTTTACATATGAATAGAAAAGACCAACCTGTAATTTAAGATTTAAATTAAATGCCATTGATTAGACTCAGGGCTACACACACTCAAACTTAGGTTCAGTTTATGGTTTCTTTCCAGATAACCACAAAGAAAATGTTAAAAATTGTGCAAACATTTTTGAAATATTAACATATGAGTGAAAGACAGCTAAACTTGTAATAATGGGAACGTATATTTTTGCTATTGTTTAGGAATAATCTTTACAATGGAATAATTTCATAAATAAAGATATAAAATACAGCACAACCCATAAACATTAATATTCTCAGGAGAGAGAGAGAGACATTGAAGAAGATAAAAAGAACCCACTTACATTAAACACAAGATAGTTTTCTTTATAAGTTGGATTTTCATTTATTGAGTATATTTAAATGCCCTAGAATACTCCATTTCTAAGAATATACCTTTTTAGTTTTGAAATACTGCCATTCTAACAATTAAAAAAAAGTCAAAGGTATGCTTATGTTAAGAAGAAGTCTGCTTTTTGCTTCTAATGGGTAAATTGATTCTCAACCATATATTTTTACATGAGTAACAATACGTAATACTCACATGGAATTTTATGCAGCTCATTCATAAACTTCTCCTTCAGCTTGGAGAAGGCATCCTCCTTCCCTTCCCCGGGACTGGCTGGCTCTGTGGCGTTGTGTGGCAGGACCGTTGCCACAGTGGTGACTGGCGGGGCGGCCAGCGCCTCGTGATGACTCTCACTCACCATCCTAGGCTCAGCTGAGGCTGTGAGGGGAGGGAAGCGAAAAGGCACAGTTCAGAATGGCTTGCCTGACCCGGGTGAGAGCTATTCCAGAGATGAAAGACAGGAGGGGGCACACCTGCTCACTGGGTAAATAGCATGGCATTAGCATATTACTTTATGTTGGCTTATGAAATATTTATGGAGCCACAGAGAAGGTTCTTCCCCAGAAGGGAAGGCCATACATAGTTATTGAAAGCATTCTCTCTAACAATACAATGAAACTGTCAAATCTCTTAGTTACTTATGCAGGCAATTATTTGCTATGTAGATTTAACCCTTTAACCCATGTCCTACTGAAATGCACATGAAACAATTATTGGCAACATACATGCTCTGTACTCTAAACATTTTGTGTTTTTTAGAAGGAAAGATGAGATGAAATATTTATATTAAAATTGCTGATAAATGATAGCAAACATTCAAAATGTTAGTCAATTTAAAAATGTTTGTAAAGAATACTATTGTAATATTGATACTCCAAGATTCCTGAATGTTATACAGAAATTAATTTTTGAATCTCATTTATTGATAGTATGCTTTGGTGTGCTGCCGTCTATGGGGTCGCACAGAGTCGGACACGACTGAAACGACTTAGCAGCATGCTTTCCTCCCAGTTTTTTTTTTTTGACATTTTTTTGACATTTACCATTTACCATTTACCATTACTGTGACCAGTAATTCACCTGTCTTGCTGGGTGAATTTTTGAAACCACTGTAAATGTGACATGATTGACTACATATATCAAAACACTGATGATAAAACATGACTTGTCTAATTATTTTAGTTTATTTGGTTTGATTATATTATTGAATTATTTTATTAAATGTATTCGATTACTTTAAATGTTTACCTAGATGAAACTGTTGATACTGATGATATTTTAGCTTTCACATTTCATGTGACTCAGCAAGACTTCAATTACATAAAAACACAAATGCAAACATATGCATGAAATATTTGTACGTATTAAAAAATGGATTTGTTCCTCTACTGTGAGAATCACCAGATGTGATATGCATCATTACTTGTCTCCATAGGGCAGTTGTGGATATTTGAGGAATTATGATTTATTGTGCGATTTAAAGGAAATGATTGTGCTAAATAAAATAACTAAGTACAACAGTGTCATCATTAAATTAAAGGTATATTATCTGTTTCAGCTCAATTTCTATCATGTTCTGAAAGTGGAATGGCATTCCTGGGATGAGCCTAATGTTCAGCTGATTCCTCTAACTGGCTACACACTTGTTCACAGCTTTTGTGCACACAGATGTTTGGGTCCTTTCTCTTGGATTACTAAATATTTTCATATTACCCCAGTTTATTCTGGGATGCAAAACATTGCTATATGTAAGTTGAATGGTCCAAAAGACAATAGGAAAAATTATGCATGTTAAAGAGAGTCAACATGTAGAAAATGACCTCAAAGTTTATTCAGTATTTTTTGCTGTTGTTGCTAAGGAAGTAAATGAATGTTTCTGTAATTTGCAACAAAGATCCTTTCAGACATAAGGTATACCTGGAAGGTGTTTTCTTAAAAAATGTGATATCTATAAACTTGTAAATTACTAACCAATGATATTATCCCAACTTTTTCTGATTAAAAAAAAATCAAGAAAAGATTATGTAAGAAATATACAGGCAATACTTTTTTTTAGTCAATGTATACCATGTGAAATTAAAAGTCTTTTGCAAGTTATAAAGATATAATGGGCAGTTAAGGATCGAATATACTAACAAAGACTAATTGCTGAATTTTATTCTTTTATATTCTGAGAGGTATTGTCTATAAATAACAAAACTAAGAATAGTTATGTTGCTCTTGAAAATGCATATTTATGGAAATAAGATGCTTATGAAGAAGAATCATTCTTGATTAAAAAAAAAAGCCAGCAATTACTGAGGATTTGATAAGTGGCTTAGATATAGGAAATCAAAGTTCCCGTACTACTCCCATGAGATAAGTGTGATTAGCACCCATTTTACAGGCGAGGAGACTAAGACCAAGTGTTTCATAGATAGTAGTGATTAGTGGGGTTGAGATTTGTGCCTAGGTGTCCTAGCCACTAGTATCAGAGATACGTATACTATGAGACTAAAATCTAGTAAAACTGTTTTTTGAAAGAGCTTTGGACCATCGCCCTTAGTAAGTAGTACATTGTGTATTGTGCTCCAATATACACACTCTCCCACTATATGTTATATCTGGAGTACATTTCCCACTGGGAAACTTGTCCTTGCTATATGCGAAATATTCTGATATATTCCATTCTATTGTTCTATTTTAGTAAATTCTAATTATGCTTGTTAGCTTCACAAACCACTATTGGTTTCATAACTGTTTGAAAATCACTATAGTAAGGGACCTGTTAAGATACAATAATACTAAATGAGGCTAATAAAAACTAAAGATGCCATTTATTAAGAATTTACTGTGTGCCAAAATGCTGGCATTGATTTTTAAGTATAATATCCTCAATCTCTCCCTGAAACTCTGAAAAGTAACTTGGTCTTATTTTATAGGGGAAACAAAAGGATTGTGAAGAGATTAACAGACTTGTTCTACACAGATTTAGCCTGATCCAAGGTTAAATCTTCCACTAATCTTCAATAATAACATTTAAGTGTTATTAAGCAATTAAATCAGTACTGGAAAGGTATTTTATGACTTTCTTATGAGTTGGAAAAAATTTTGCATTTCTATTCAGAAGTTTACCAGTGAATAGAAAACACAAGTCACCTTACTAGTAGAAAAGAGATTGATTAATTTTAGAGGTATAGTTACTGAGTTTGTTAAAATGGAATTTAACATCTTGGAGTGTGCCAAGAGAAATATTATTGAATAGAAAAATAAATTCTCCCCCAGAAGAAAGCTGAAGGTCACAAACAAGCAATTCTAACATATATACATATTGCCCCTGAAAAAAAAAAACAGCGCTTAATTTCACAAATAGTCAAAGAACTGAAAGCTAATATATATTCATTGTAAATGTGGATAAATATAGATGTGAGTATACAAAAATCTTGACAATGGGTAAAAGACCATAGTTTAGAAAAATATTTTACAGAGGCCAAAGTAACAGAACATAGTCTATAGAAGCATTCATTTTTTTTCTAGAAATTCACAATAAAGAATTAATATAAGGATGTTTACAGTAATTCATTTGTATTATTTTAAGACCAGAAATTACCTAACAGAGATATTAAAATTATGATAATCCATAAAATAATGTTATTAAAATTAAAGGTAAATGTTTACAAATCTGGAAATATATTACGCTATTAGATGAAAATGCAAATGACTAAACATTATATAAAGTATGTCCAATTTCTCTGGACAAGATTTTTTTGTAAAAAAAGTTTGGAAAGATGTACTTAAAAATATCAACATTGTGGTAGTATATTCACATTTTTTAATGTATGTTTACATTGTCAACATATTGTAAGCCTAAATTGTTTTAAATTATGCATAGGGAGAAAAGCTTTAAAATTGTTTTGCTCTTGAGGAAACTGTACCTTGCAAAACGAAATTTATTTCCTAACACCAGATTTTCAAAAAAATCCTTTACAATGTAATATAAAAAGCTAAACTGCTAGAAAGAAGGATACAGCTAAATGTTTAGCAAATATAATATGCAAAATAGTAACTGGGTAAAATAGAATGTAGAAAAAATTTTAAGGTATCATGAAGGCTAATACATTTGTGGAATAAAATGAGGAAAATCGGGATTTGTGGTTGCCATGACAACTTCCCTCTGTTCCTTATATTTATTCTACTTAGTAGGATTTTAATTATGTCTGTCTCTGGGTCTACAAATTGATATGGATTTCTTGGCTTATACAGTGAGATAGTCTACCAACCTGCATCAACATAATGATTTTTGTTGAAAGAACTATTTCCATCTGTGTTTAAGTATTGCACTTTATCGTTCAGTTCAGTTCAGTTGCTCAGTCGTGTCCAACTCTGCGACCCCATGAATTGCAGTATGCCATGCCTCCCTGTCCATCACCAACTCCCGGAGTTCACTCAAACTCACGTCCATCGAGTTGGTGATGCCATCCAGCCATCTCATCTTCGGTCGTCTGCTTCTCCTCCTGCCCCCAATCCCTCCCAGCAACAGAGTCTTTTCCAATGAATCAGGTCTTCACATGAAGTGGCCAAAATACTGGAGTTTCAGCTTTAGCATCATTCCTTCCAAAGATATCCCAGGGCTGATCTCCTTCACAATGGATCAGTTGGATCTCCTTGCAGTCCAAGGGACTCTCAGGAGTCTTCTCCAACACCACAGTTCAAAAGCATCAATTCTTCAGTGCTCAGCTTTCTTCACAGTCCAACTCTCATATCCGTACATGACCACTGGAAAGACCATAGCCTTGACTAGACAGACCTTAGTCGGCAAAGTAATGTCTCTGCTTTTGAATATACTATGTAGGTTGGTCATAACTTTGCTTCCAAGGAGTAAGCGT
>SJYX01005577.1:14647-34122 GCA_006410675.1 Oreotragus oreotragus | reverse complement strand
CCAGTTCTAACTGTTGCTTCCTGACCTGCATACAGATTTCTCAAGAGACAGGTTAGGTGGTCTGGTATTCCCGTCTCTTTCAGAATTTTCCACAGTTTATTGTGATTCACACAGTCAGGAACAAGACAAGGGTGCCCACTTTTACCACTAATATTCAATTTTTCTTGGAATTTTTAGCCACACAAATCAGAGAAGAAAAAGAAGTTAAAAGAATCCAGATTGGAAAAGAAGTAAAACTCCCTGTTTGTAGATGATATTATCCTCTACATAGAAAACCTTAAAGACACCACCAGAAAATTACTAGAGCTAATCAATGAATATAGTAAAGTTGCAAGATATAAAATTAACACACAAAAATCCTTTGCTTTCCTATACAGTAACAATGAGAAAACAGATAGAGAAATTAAGGAAACAATCCCATTCACCACCATTGTGAGGAAAAGAATAAAATACTTGGAATAAATCTACTTAAAGAAACAAAGGACCTATATACAGAAAACTAAAACACTGATGAAAGAAATCAAAGATGACACAAATAGATGGAGAAATGTACCATGTTCATGGATCAGAAGAATCAATATAGTGAAAATGAGTATACTTACCCAAAGCAATCTATAGATTCAATGCAATTCCTATCAAGCTACCAATGGTATTTTTCACAGAACTAGAACAAATAATTTCACAATTTGTATGGAAATACAGAAAACCTCAAATAGCCAAAGCAATCTTGAGAAAGAAGAATGTAACAGGAGGAATCAACTTGCCTGACTTTAGACTATACTACAAAGCTATAGTCATCAAGAGAGTGTGGTACTGACACAAAGACAATTATATCAATGAAACAAAATAGAAAGCCCAGAGATAGATCCACACACCCATGGACACCTTATCTTTGACAAAGGAGGCAAGAATATACAATGGATTAAAGACAATTTCTTTAACAAGTGGTGCTGGGAAAACTGGTCAATCACTTGTAAAAGAATGAAACTAGAACACTTTCTAACACCATACACAAGAAGTAAACACAAAATGGATTAAAGATCTAAATGTAAGAACAGAACAATCATAGAGGAAAACATAAGCAAAACACTCACTGGCATAAATCAACAGCAAGATCCTCTATGACCCACCTGCCAGAGTAATGGAAATAAAAGCAAAAATAAACAAATGGGACCTAATTAAACTTAAAAGCTTTTGCACAATGAAGTAAACTATATGCAAGTTGAAAAGACAGCCCTCTGAATGGGAGAAAATAATAGCAAATGAAGTAACTGGCAAAGAATTAATCTCAAAAATGTACAAACAGCTCATGCAGCTCAATACCAGAAAAAATAAATGATCCAATCAAAAAATGGATCAAAGAACTAAACAGACATTTCTCCAAACAAAACATTTAGATGGCTAACAAACACACGGAAAGATGCTCAGCATCACTCATTATCAGAGAAATGCAAATCAAAACCATAATGAGGTACCATCTCTGGCTGCTATCAAAAAGTCTACCAACAATAAATGCTGGAGAAGGTGTGGAGAAAAGAGAACCCTCTTATATTGTTGGTTGGAATGCAAACTAGTACAGCCACTCTGGTGAACAGTGTGGAGATTAAAAACTGGAATTAGAACTGCCGTAAGACCCAGCAATCCCACTTCTGGGCATACACACTGAGGAAACCAGAATTGAAAGAGACATGTGTACCCCAATGTTCATTGTAGCACTGTTTACAATAGCCAGGACATAGAAGCAACCTAGATGTCCATCAGCAGATGAATGGATAAGAAAGTTGTGGTACACATACATGATGGAATATTACTCAGCTATTAAAAAGAACACATCTGAATCATTTCCAATGACGTGGGTGAAACTAGAGCTTATTATACAAAATGAAGTAAGTCAGAAAGGAAAACACCAGTACAGTATATTAATACACATATATGGAATTTAGAAAGATGATAATGACAGCCCTATATGTGAGACAGCAAAAGAGACACAGATATAAAAAACAGACTTCTGGATTCTGTGGGAGAAGGAGAGGGTGGGATGATTTGAGAGAATAGCATTGAAACATGTATATTACCATATGTGAAATATATGGCCAGTCCAAGTTTGATGCATGAAACAGGGCACTCAAAGCCAGTGCACTGGGACAACTCAGAGGGATGAGATGGGGAGGGAGGTTGGATGGGGATGGGGTTTTGGATCGGGGGCACATGTACACCTGTGGCTGATTCATGTCAATGTATGGCAAAAACAACCACAGTATTGTAAATTAATTAGCCTCACATTAAAATAAATAATTTAAAAATTAAAAAAGCCAGTGTTTCCTAACTTGTTAAAAATTAGTATGATAATATACATCTCATACAGTCATTATGAAATTAGATGATATGTGAATAAATATATAGCAGGCACTCAATGATAGTTGATAATTGATTTAATGCAATGTTAATGATGATGATAGTTATAACCATCATTGGTAACATCATCATCATTAACATTATCATCANTGTATAGCATACAGGACCATCCTCAATATTTTGTAATAAGCTATAAGAGAATAGAATCTGAAAAAGAATGTATATGTGTGTGTGTGTGTGTGTATATACATATATACAGAGAGACAGAACTGAATCACTTTCCTATAGACCTGAAGCTAACACAATATTGTAAATCAACTACACTTCAAAGAGAAAAACAAAAACCAACAATAACTTAGGCAACAACTGCAGGAGGCCACACTGCCCTTGAGGCTGCTCCTTTGGCATGACTGGTTAAAGATCACACACACTGCCCCAGAGAAGAGGCCAAGAAATCTGTATCAGAACATCAGTTGATTTCAGAATGTCAGTGTCCAAGGTTTGTAGTTCAAAACATTCACACACACGTCCCCTTTCTTACTGCAGTCTGTCTCCATCATGTCTGGACATTTACTTGACTGCATATATAATTTATAATCGAGGCCTGAGTCTTCAGCTGCTGTCAACCCAGATGGGAAGAATAGGACTGAAGTCCTTAAATTTAAGTATTTTTCGTTATGAAGAGGAATGAAAGAGAGAAGAACTGTAGCAATTTCTTCCCACATGATCAGTCTGTCATCTTTCACACATACATCTTTTTTTTCTGAAGCTGGTATCTACACAGTCACTCCTTTGACTGTCCACCCATAGACATTTACACAACTGCAAATGACAAAAAGCTCACATAAATGAATGTTCAACTTGATTTAAGCATGAAATTCTAATACTATCCAGAGAGGGATTATGCTGTTTCAAAATAATTTTTAGTGTAATTCTACAAATAAACCATTTATACCAATAAAATACTTGTTTTCTGTGTATTGCATAAAATCAGTTTATATTCAAACATTTGGCTATTGCCAAATCCATGTTTTTTAGTAAGCTTAGAAACAAATTACTGTAGAGACCAACTGTGAAACATTTTTACTCTATGAAGAACAATAAAACAAATTAGAATATTTAAAAGATAGTAGAGCAATGGTGACAAGATCACTTTGGTAGCTGTCGGTCAGCTCTAACAATTTTCTACCTCTGTTCTTGCAGCCAATATTTTTTTTCTCCCAGCTTTTGATTTACTTACTCATTAAGTAGAGGGATTCATAAAATTAATTACAGCACAAAAGTTGATATAAGTACTAAAATATCACAGACAAAGAACATAAGTTTTCTTTTTCTTTATAGCTAATTTCTAGAATTGACTTACAAAATGGAATTTATAACACATTTCTACAAGATTTTTATTTAAAAGTTAGGAAACCTTATGTGAGATGTGATGGATACTTCCTTATTTTGATCTAGAAATAGATTTAATATTTAGAATTAGTTTTCTCTGTGAGTATTACCATGTTTTCTGGGTGATAGTGATGTTTTATTTGCCTGTCTTATTTCTTAGGTGTCCTATTTGTATCCAGCAGAGAGGTTTTTTTTTTTTTTTTTAGCAAGAGTTCATTCATCAATGTAACGGCTCTACCTTTTTAAAAATGTATTTTCTCTGAGGTATTAAATTTGAGTAACTCTAGAACATTACTCTCAGAATGTGTTTGGGTTTTAAATATTATTAGACACACACATTAACATCAGTAATTTATGTATTCCTTTATTGAAGTCTGGATAAACTAGTAGATATGTGAAACTGATCAGGGATTTGCATTCTGGGGTGAGGTGGCTTTGATCATTATTAAGTAAGGACAGGCAAATCTCCAAGCTTAAAATCTGGTAGAATTATGGCTTTGAAACTCCTTCTTGTATTTTGCTTTAAAAGAAAAAGAATGTGTGTTAAAGTTCTTGAACATTTTGCTTGTTTCACTGTTTTCAGTGAAATGTTCTTGGCTATTTCTATTCCTGTTTTCTCATTCCCTGGACCAGAGGGACTCCTTTGTCTTGCCAGGCTCAGACTTCCAGATTATTCTGCTTGAGATATGACTTTGAGTTCACTTAGAGCTAGACCATCACCCTTGGCCCACCTGATTTCTACCCCTACCTTGACTCTTATATGGTGATATTGCAACAAAGAAATAATCTAGAATTCTATGTGACCCCATCAAATTGCATTGACTTCAAGTTGGCTTGAAGTGTAATTCTTGGGTGTATTTTCATCAATCTCATAAATTCAGAATACTCCTTATAATGCATCTTTCTAAATACAGATATGAATTAAATATGGACTCCAAAGAAAAGACACACTAGGTTGCACTGAATGATTTGTTCCTGAAATTTCCAAGCTAAGACCTGTAGAAGGGGGGTCATGGAACTGCATCCTTAAATTAATAACGTTGAGCTTTTCAAGAACGCTTCAGCCACATCATGTCAAAGTGAAAATCAGCAGGTTTCCAAGACCAAGAACACAACTTGACTAGTTTTGACAGTCTATTTATTAATTGCTGCCAAACTGTAATTGTTATTGCATTAATGTTGCCTATCTGCAGAAGAGCAGTGTCAGCTAAGCATCTGCCTCTGAAATTTGAATATAAATTTATTTCTTTAGGTTTCATCACTGATCTTTAATGTTCTTAATATTTTCAGGCAATTTCATCTACAGTGTCAAATAAATTGTGCAAACTGGAACTAATTGTTTCTCCTAATTGATTAACTCTCTTACCTCCTGTTGTGTGTACAATGCATGTCATCTCGGCTGCACACAGCAACAGGAGGGAAACTATTAATCAATCATTGAACAATTAGTTCTGATGGGAAGATTTCTCCCCTCTGTTGAAAGGGAAAATAACCTCCTCAAAGGTTAAAGGGACACACTTCTTTTCTGTATTTTCTCCTAAAGGAGAAAATATATAGATTAGGCTGATTGTTTCTCCACACAAAACTTTAATTCTCAGTTAGGGTTCCCTAAGCTTGGCAGGAGCACCCAGGCATTATGATTAGGACCCAAATCCCTTGATATACTGCATCATAGGTCCATGAACATCTGTTTCCACGCCAGCACATGCTATTGCTGTGAGTTATTTCTTGGTGTGCTTTAATTGCCAGGTTGAACAAGGGATGTGTGCTCACCACTGTATTTACTTAACCGAACACGAGTCACATATAAGTTGCTTAATGAATATGTGTTAAGTAAATACATAGCTCAGTTGATAAAGAATCTGCTTGTAATGCAAGAGACCCCGGTTCAATTCCAACATGGGGAAGATCCGCTGGAAAAGGAATAGTCTACCCACTCCAGTATTCTTGGGCTTCTGTTGTGGATCAGCAGTAAAGAATCTGCCTGCAATGCAGGAGGCCCAGGTTCGATCCCTGGGTTGGGAAAATACCTTGGAGAAGGGACAAGCTACCCACTCCAGTATTCCGGCCTCAAGAATTCCATGGACTGTATAGTCCATGGGGTCGCAAAGAGGCAGACTTTCAAATGTATAAGTAGAATTTAATGTCTTCAAAAATAAACGCTGCAGGCAATTTTAGATTATTCATGCCACAGAAGGCAGTTCTCTACAAGAAATCCATAGACAGGACAATTCAAGTGAGATATGTTTGAACTCTTTTTCTTTTATTGGAGTATTATTGCTTAACAATGTTGTGTTCGTTTCGATTGTACAGTGAAGTGAATCGGCTATATGTATACATATGTCCCCTCTCTCTTGAACCTCCCTCCTAACTTTCACCCCATCACATCCCTCTAGGTCATCACAGAGGACCCAGCTGAGCTACCTGTGTTTTATAGGAGGTTCCCCCTAGCTATTTATTTTACGCATGATAGTGTTTATATGTCTGTCCTAATCTCCCAGTTCATTCCCCTTCCTGCACGATATCCATATGTTTATCCTCTACATCTGTGTCTCTATTTCTGCTTTCCACATACATATGTTAATACATAATATGTATTTTTCTCTTTCTGACTTAGTTCACTCTGAATGGCAGACTCGAGGTTCATCCACATCTCTACAAATGACCCAGTTTTGTTCCTTCTTATGGCTGAGTAATATTCCATTGTATACATGTACTACATCTCCTTTATCCATTCATCTGTCGTTGGACATAACTTTACATCAACTTGGGCTTCCCTGGTGGCTCAGAGGTTAAAGCGTCTGCCTCCAATGCGGGAGACCCGGGTTCGATCCCTGGGTCGGGAAGATCCCCTGGAGAAGGAAATGGTAATCCACTCCAGTATTCTTGCCTGGAGAATCCCATGGACGGAGAAGCCTAATAGGTTATAGTCCACGGGGTCGCAAAGAGTCGGACACGACTGAGCAACTTCACCTTCACCTTCACCTTACATGAACTTATAAAAGGGAAAATGTAAGTGATTTTTTATATTTAAAATTATATATTTATATATATATTTTACCTTAGTTCCTCTGAAGTTAGACTACAGAACAAGGTAGGTCATGTATGAAAGTGAATTTGTCACATTTTAATCTGTTATACCTGAATCTTTCCTCTATGTAAAGATGCCTTCTGCTTAAGACATCCTTTTCTTTCCCTTTAATCAGCCCCAAAGCCTGATGATGACAATGTGATACTCTTTTTAGTTGTCAAACAGTCCCCATGCTTCCAAGTTTCTATAATCTCATGTTCCCCAGTTCCAGTTCATCTGCATTGTATTCTCTTATTTCAGGATTATGTCTTTTTCTTAGGTATATGATTGTGCAAAGGATAATTTTGAATTAAGTTTGAAGACCAAATGTACTACTTAACCCAACAAAATACAGCACTCATTTTTAAAATAATGAAATAAGTATGATCATTTTGGTGGAGTGAAAAGGCAAGTTAAAAATTTTGGACTCTGAAAACATCATAGACAGGTATAGGAAACAATGAGAAAGTTAAGAGAGGGAGGAAATGGTGACAGCAAAGACTTTTTCAAATGTTTTCATAGTTTTTACAAATGTAGATAAGCTACTAGTAAAGTCACATCAGTAACCGCATCTAATGTAATAAGGAGAAAAGAGAAAATAAAGACCTAGCACGTAGAAAACAGGTTTCATTACAGTCTGACATGCCCTTACAAGTTAAAAAGGGTAGCCATAAATATGCAAAATGGGCTTAGTTAGCAATAGGGATTTCTGCAGCAACTTGTGTTTGAATCAGGGCTTCAGGGTTAACAGAATTTGTGTTATTAAAGTTGAGCAAAGTAGCTTATTGAAACGCCACTTTTCTATCTATCTTCCTGACATTAAATTCACCCAGGCAGGATTCTATTGACAGTTTGACCTCAGCATTTAAGGCATTCTCAGCAGATGAGAATTGGTTTTGCCAGCTCTGTGCATCAAAACAGCTCTACAGAGCAGACGTGGTTATATTCACCACTGAACAACAAAGGAAGGATCAATAGATGAAAGAATGTAGTTGGCTGAATGATGCACACACATGGGCATTTTTTTTAAGGAATGGAAAAGAGTTTTACTTGAGTCAAACTGAGGATTGTAGCCTCAGAGACACAGATTCAAGAAGTACTTGAACTGTGTTTTGTTGGATTACACAACGGGGGAGGCTTATATAGGCAAAACCCCAAATTGCATAAATTATTAAGAATTAGGATTGGAGCTGACAAAAAGTAAGGATGCTTGTTAAGCAAGGATTGACTGGGGTCCAAAATGATTGCATGGCTACATAGGGGAGACCTTGAGATTAAAAGGTTGTAGCTGGTAGCTGCTACCAGATACATTTTTGAAAACAACTGTACACATGGGTATCTTTAAAACACACACACACACACACACTCTCTCTCTCTCTCTCTCTGAACCAACAGTATCAGCCTTATTGGTAATTTGTTGAAAATGTGAATTTGGAAGCCTTACTCCAGACCTACTGAGGGTAGAATTCTGCAGGCTAGTTCAGCAGACGACTCTCCAAGGCATTTTGATGCATGGTATGTCTCTGCATGAGAACCACTGCAGTAGTGTTCTAATTAAACAGAGGCAACATCAACCATACTCGCTCCGAAAAAAAAAAAAAGCAACAGTTAAAGTTTTTCATACAATATGCCTGCTAGCTTGTGTGATTATTTCAATTCAGTCTCTTGCTGAGAACAGTGATCTCTTTCAATGTTGTGTTAGATTTACTGAAATAGAGGAAAAATCAGAATACCAAATTTTGTGGTAGGCTTATTTTCAAAAGTCATTTAGACTACAGATAAAGTTTGCTTCAGATGCTCACTCCTGTCTCTTATACACATCTATTTCCTTGATTTTTTTTTTTTTTAAACTTTCTCAATCCTTGTATAGGTGGTTGTTTTGCCAACTCAGTACTTGCCTGACTTATTAAACATATCCTCTCCAGTAAATACGACATAGATGTGAGGGGCAGGTTCTGTTACTAAGTTAGGTGGACTGGGACAATACATACGTGCTAGGTAAGAGCGTGGGCTCTGATGCCAGGACGTCTGTGCTGGTTATCATTAGCGACTGGTGTGGATTTCTTCTAAATGAGGCAAGTCTCTCACCAGTTGAGAGTGGAGGGGTTGACTGGGAGCTCAGGCTACCGGTTGGAATGTACTGATGAGCAGCCTTCTCCTATAGATATCTGGGCAGGTAGTGGCAGGTAGGCCAGCAATGACCTCCATTATCCAGGTGGGGAAGGCACGTCTGTGAAAGTGAACCCTGCTTGCTTTCTGACAAAGGGCCGACTCCTGTTCTTTGTAATAGCCTTTGAGGTACAGAGTGCCCCGTTCTGCTTCTCCTTTGGTGCTAACTCTTCCCAGACCCCTCCCCACATTAGTCAGCATGCTCCCATGTAAACTGGAGCCAGTGGCCTAGTTGCGAGCAGGCAGTTTTCCACTAACAAATTACTCCATTGCAATTGCTCTCCAGGCAAAAGTCTTTGGTCAGTTTGTTAAAATATCTGGGGCCAGTTAGGGAAAAGGGTTCTTCTCTCTGGAATGCATTTTCATCAAGTACTTCCAATTATAGTCTTCTCAGATTTGGTGCCTTGATTAATTATTATAAAATGCTTTCTGTCTGCAGAAAATGTCCCAACTTCTGATTTGTTAAGGTGCTTTCACATTGCCCAGTTTTATGCACTTTACCCCTTTCTTTTCTGTCATTTGAATAGCTTTTGGAAGGAAGCATAAACAATCTCTGTGGTAAATATGCCACCAGGAGCATGATGAAAACATGACCATGTTTTCTTTGATATATAAAAAGACTCCTGTCCTTTATGTTGGAAATGGGGAAAAAATGAGGAATTAACGGTATTCTTGTTGCATTTCTAGCATTATATCATGAGTATCTACTTCTGTATTTATTTTCCTCACCAGCATCTGAGCCCCTTGAGTTTTGGGATAGGATGGTATTTGCAATATTTGACACAAAGTCTCAATATCTACTACAGCATGGTAGAAATTTGATTGTGTTTAGGGTATATACCTGTAATATTTGTAGAAGCAGATATTGTATTTTCCTGGCATGAGGGAGTAAAACATATAAACAGATATAATAGATGAATTTGCCTGTGATTCTTCATGACTTTTCCTGAGTAGGTGTCACGAGTAGGCTCTAGATGCATTTCTGAATTTTACATGTTAGAGCAGCTTAAGGTCAGTTTTGAAGAGAATCGGGATTAGCAGAGATGACATTGTATTTGAACAGTGAGAATGGGGCCTGTTTCAAATCCTGAGTGAATATAAATCCTATGCAATATTAGGCACAGTTTGTCATTGAATCTTTTTCATCAAAAAATGCTGACAGTGAAGACAGAAGGCAGCTGGTAGACAGCAAAAGGATAGGGAGCATTCAGTGTTGAAAGAGAGATCTACAAAATCATGCTCTTATTCATGATAACAAGTAAAGAAGCCAGCCAGCATCTTGTGAAGGGTGTTAGAAGAAAAGTAGGAATCAGCTGATTCAGATGGCACTTTGTAGAAACTCATCATCAGAGACTGAGTAGGGTTCTGAATGAGAAAACAGCATTCCAGATGAGGTAAGAAAGGTGTGGCATTGAAGGGGATAATTAGGAGTTTGGGATTAACATGTACGACTATTGTTGTTAAGTCACTAAGTTGTGTCTGACTCTGCGACCCCAGGGACTGTAACACATCAAGCCTCTCTGTCCTGCACTGTCTCCTGGAGTTTGCTCAAAGTCATCTCCATTGAGTTGGTGATGCCATCCATCCATCTCATCCTCTGTCACCACCTTCTTCTCCTGACCTCATCTTTCCCAGCATCAGAATCTTTTCCAATGAGTCAGCTCTTTGCACCAGTTGGCCAAAGTATTGGAGCTTCAGCTTCACCATCAGTCCTTCCAATGAATATTCAGAATCGATTACCTTTAGGATTGACTGATTTGATCTCCTTGCTGTACAAGGGACTCTCAAGGGTCTTCACTACCACAGTCTGAAAGCATCCATTGTTCGGCGCTCAGTCTTCTTTATGGTCCAACTCTCATATCCACACATGACAAATGGAAAAACTAGAGCTTTGACTATACAGACTTTGTCAGCAAAGTGAAGTATCTACTTAAAAAAAAATGTCTAAGTTTGCTTTTCTTCCAAGGAGAAAGCATCTTTTAATTTTGTGGCTGCAGTCACTGTCCACAGTGATTTTGGAGCCAAGAAAATAAAATCTGCCACTGCTTCCACTGTTTCCGCTTCTATTTGCCATGAAGTGATGGGACCAGATGCCATGATCTTAGTTTTTTCAGTGTTGAGTTTTAAGCCAGTTTTTTCACTCTCCTCTTTCGTCCTTATCAAAAGGCTCCTTAATTCCTCTTCACTTTCTGCCATTACAGTAGTATGATCTGCATATCCAATGTTGTTGATATTTCTCCCAGAAGTCTTGATTCCAGCTTGTGATTCATCTAGCCTGGTATTTCACATGATGTATTTTGCATAGCGGTTAAATAAGCAGGGTGACAATATACAGCTTTGACATATCCCTTCCCAATTTGGAACCAGTCCGTTGTTCCACATTCAATTCTAACTGTTGCTTCTTGATCTGCACACATGTTTCTCATGAGACTATTAAGGTGGTCTGATATTCCCATCACTTGAAGAACTTTCCACAGTTTGTTGTGACTCACACAGCCAAAGGCTTTAGCATAGTCAATGACACAGAAGTAGATGTTTTTCAGAAATTCCATTGCTTTCTCCATGATCCAATGAATGTTGGCAGTTTGATCTCTGGTTTCTTTGATTTTTCTAAACCCAGCTTGTACATCTGGAAATTCTCGGTTCATATACTGTTGAAGCCTAGCTTGGAGGATTTTGAGAATTACTTTGCTAGCATGTGAAATGAATGCAATTGTGTGGTAGTTTGAACATTCTTTGGCATTGCCTTTCTTTGGGATTGGAATGAAAACTGACCTTTTCCAGTCCTGTGGCCACTGCTGAGTTTTCCAAATTTGTTGGCATATTGACTGCAGTACTTTAACAGCATCATCTTTTAAGCTTTGAAATAGTTCAGCTGGAATTCCATCACCTCCACTAGCTTTGTTCATAGTAATGCTTTCTAAGACTCACTTGACTTCACACTCCAGGATGTCTGACCCTAGGTGAGTGATCACACCATCGTGGTTATCTGGGTCATGAAGATCTTTTTTTTGTATAGTTCTTCTGTGTATTCTTGCCATTTTTCCTTAATATCTTCTGCTTCTGGTAGGTCCTTGCCATTTCTGTCCTTTACTGAGCCCATCTTCTCATGAAATGTTCCCTTGGTATCTCCAATTTTCTTGTCTTTTCCATTCTATTGTTTCCCTCTATTTCTTGGCATAGTTCACATAAGAGGCTTTCTTATTTCTCCTTGCTATTCTCTGGAACTTGGATTGCTGTGATATTGAATGGTTTGCCTTGGAAACGAACAGAGATCATACTGTCGTTTTTGAGATTGCATCCAAGTACCACATTTTGGACCTTTTTGTTGACCATGATGGCTGTTCCATTTCTTCTGAGGGATTCCTGCCCGCAGTAGTAGATATAATGGTCATCTGAGTTAAATTCACACTTCACCTTCACCTTACATGAACTTATAAAAGGGAAAATGTAAGTGATTTTTTATATTTAAAATTATATATTTATATATATATTTTACCTTAGTTCCTCTGAAGTTAGACTACAGAACAAGGTAGGTCATGTATGAAAGTGAATTTGTCACATTTTAATCTGTTATACCTGAATCTTTCCTCTATGTAAAGATGCCTTCTGCTTAAGACATCCTTTTCTTTCCCTTTAATCAGCCCCAAAGCCTGATGATGACAATGTGATACTCTTTTTAGTTGTCAAACAGTCCCCATGCTTCCAAGTTTCTATAATCTCATGTTCCCCAGTTCCAGTTCATCTGCATTGTATTCTCTTATTTCAGGATTATGTCTTTTTCTTAGGTATATGATTGTGCAAAGGATAATTTTGAATTAAGTTTGAAGACCAAATGTACTACTTAACCCAACAAAATACAGCACTCATTTTTAAAATAATGAAATAAGTATGATCATTTTGGTGGAGTGAAAAGGCAAGTTAAAAATTTTGGACTCTGAAAACATCATAGACAGGTATAGGAAACAATGAGAAAGTTAAGAGAGGGAGGAAATGGTGACAGCAAAGACTTTTTCAAATGTTTTCATAGTTTTTACAAATGTAGATAAGCTACTAGTAAAGTCACATCAGTAACTGCATCTAATGTAATAAGGAGAAAAGAGAAAATAAAGACCTAGCACGTAGAAAACAGGTTTCATTACAGTCTGACATGCCCTTACAAATTAAAAAGGGTAGCCATAAATATGCAAAATGGGCTTAGTTAGCAATAGGGATTTCTGCAGCAACTTGTGTTTGAATCAGGGCTTCAGGGTTAACAGAATTTGTGTTATTAAAGTTGAGCAAAGTAGCTTATTGAAACGCCACTTTTCTATCTATCTTCCTGACATTAAATTCACCCAGGCAGGATTCTATTGACAGTTTGACCTCAGCATTTAAGGCATTCTCAGCAGATGAGAATTGGTTTTGCCAGCTCTGTGCATCAAAACAGCTCTACAGAGCAGACGTGGTTATATTCACCACTGAACAACAAAGGAAGGATCAATAGATGAAAGAATGTAGTTGGCTGAATGATGCACACACATGGGCATTTTTTTTAAGGAATGGAAAAGAGTTTTACTTGAGTCAAACTGAGGATTGTAGCCTCAGAGACACAGATTCAAGAAGTACTTGAACTGTGTTTTGTTGGATTACACAACGGGGGAGGCTTATATAGGCAAAACCCCAAATTGCATAAATTATTAAGAATTAGGATTGGAGCTGACAAAAAGTAAGGATGCTTGTTAAGCAAGGATTGACTGGGGTCCAAAATGATTGCATGGCTACATAGGGGAGACCTTGAGATTAAAAGGTTGTAGCTGGTAGCTGCTACCAGATACATTTTTGAAAACAACTGCACACATGGGTATCTTTAAAACACACACACACACACACTCTCTCTCTCTCTCTCTCTCTCTCTCTCTCTGAACCAACAGTATCAGCCTTATTGGTAATTTGTTGAAAATGTGAATTTGGAAGCCTTACTCCAGACCTACTGAGGGTAGAATTCTGCAGGCTAGTTCAGCAGACGACTCTTCAAGGCATTTTGATGCATGGTATGTCTCTGCATGAGAACCACTGCAGTAGTGTTCTAATTAAACAGAGGCAACATCAACCATACTCGCTCCGAAAAAAAAAAAGCAACAGTTAAAGTTTTTCATACAATATGCCTGCTAGCTTGTGTGATTATTTCAATTCAGTCTCTTGCTGAGAACAGTGATCTCTTTCAATGTTGTGTTAGATTTACTGAAATAGAGGAAAAATCAGAATACCGAATTTTGTGGTAGGCTTATTTTCAAAAGTCATTTAGACTACAGATAAAGTTTGCTTCAGATGCTCACTCTGTGTAAAACACTACTCTTCAAAAAAATTCAAACAAGTTTCAGTGGTCAGCAGAGACTTGAAAATTCAGGGTTCAACAGAAATCAGATGATTGTCATAATAAGAGTCTATGACTTATATAGCCAGTTACATTTTTACTTAAATTTCAGTTTTTAAATTAGTCTGGGCATTTGATAATTCCAGTATGCTATATGATTTACCAGAGCATATAGGGATTTTAAAATATCTAAGAAATAGAGAAAAATAAAAATAAAACCGAAATGAGTCCACAAACAGCAAAATGTTTTGAAATTTGAAGTAAAGAAATAAGAAACATATCTAACGTTAGCATCATCCATTTTCATGTATTGAACAAACTAAGATACATTTTGGTCATGATATCTTGATGGATCTTAATAACAGTAAAAAAAATGAAAATACAGAAATAAGTAATTTAAATACTTTAAAGAGAATGTATAATAAACTCTTGGTGTGAAACACCCCTGAATTTCTGCTTTATTAAGTAATTTGCCATAATGGTAAGGGACCCAGCTACCTCCAGTTGCAGCAAATTTTCTATCTAAACTTTGTCCCCATCTAATTCTTTGCTATCTGAATCATCTTAATGCTTCAAGTTCTAAGTCAATGGTTTGCTTCTTCTCTGAGCCTGCCCACACAAGATTCATTAATTTTCCTCATGTGTCTCATATGTTCTACTGCCTAGTACATATATGTTTACACATGTTCTTCTTACACTAGATTGTAAACTCCTTGAGTGTCCAGTAGCGGCATTATTGCACCTTCTTTAGGTCTAGAACAATTCCTCGCATAACGAGGGTGTTTAAAAAACTTTTCTTGGGCTGCTTTCATTATCCTGTGCTTTTTTTCTGAAGTTTGTTGGAAAGTTACAAGAACCTTTTCAGCCTGCTAAGAAACTGTTTGGGGTCCTTGGGGTAGTACACTGATCACAGCACAGTGTAGAATGGAATGGAGAGTCACCTGAATAGCACTGACTTTAAGGTCAGGTATGATTTGCTAGTTTGGAGACCACAGTTTGAAAGGAATTTGTTCTAGAGAATCCATTTATGAGAAGCACAGCTAGTGGTATCAACTTATTTGAAAGGAAAGGACAAAAAATACCAACATTGATTCTCTTAGAGGTCAGTGAGTGTTAATATTTGAATAAATAATAAATGGTAAATGCATTCACTTAATCAGTTCTTACACCCTGGGGGTGATGTTGCGGAGGCAGTTACTTTGGCCCTCCAGGGATGATGAGAGACAGTCACCACAGCTGGCCCCTGAGTAAGCCAGAATGATTTCACAGAATCCATCAGGCGTAAGCAAGATCACTCCGTTTAGCTGTGGGAGAAAGGCCATTTTGCTATCATCAAAGGAGGTGCCCTGTCCTCGTTTGTATCTCTTTTTCTTTGCATTTTCTTTTCTAGATATTCACATTAGGAAACATTAAGACCGTCAATAACTGAAGCATTTCTAACTTCATCCTCATTTCTTGAGAATAAGCATCTGAGCTTAGAATGTTTATACATGAGATCAGAAAACAGATTCTACTCTGAGACTAGGTCAGCTTGGGCAATGAATAAACTAGACTGCCTTGGCGGTGTTGACTGGTGGTTGTGTCAAAGGAACATCAAAGCAAGACTTTCCTTCTCCCCCTGCTTATTTGTAACTGATGAGGAATAAGGTTTTTCCTGTTTCCATCCTTCGCAATCTCTCTTTCAAGAAAACATAACTCTTCTTCCTTCTCACTCAGAGTCCTTGTGAGGTCCTTCCAGTATTCTCCTGCTTTCCATCTCTCCCTCTTTTTCCTTGCTCCCTCATCTTCATGTCACACTTTGCCAAGATATATTTCATTTATGTGTGTTTACCACAAGAAATATGTTAGTGATACACATCTAAAGGGAAGAGGAAGTCATAGGATTTAAATTAACATTAGAAATACCTCTTCTTTTCCTCTCAGATCTGACAGTAATATTACCTTTTCAAGGAGGTTTTAAAAGTATCTTAGGCCTCCCTGGTGGCTCAGACAGTAAAGCATCTGCCTACAATTTGGGAGACCTGGGTTCAACCCCTGGGTTGGGATGATCCTTTGGAAAAGGAAATGGCAACCCAGTCCAGTACTCTTGCCTGGAAAATCCCATGGACGGAGGAGCCTGGTAGGCTAACTCTTCTTTTCCTCTCAGATCTGACAGTAATATTACCTTTTCAAGGAGGTTTTAAAAGTATCTTAGGCCTCCCTGGTGGCTCAGACAGTAAAGCATCTGCCTACAATTTGGGAGACCTGGGTTCAACCCCTGGGTTGGGATGATCCTTTGGAAAAGGAAATGGCAACCCAGTCCAGTACTCTTGCCTGGAAAATCCCATGGACGGAGGAGCCTGGTAGGCTACAATCTATAGGGTCGCTAAGAGTCGGACATGACTGAGCGACTTCACCTTCACCTCAGATATAAGGAGACTTTCTTCTGTACATCTATTGTTACATGTCTCTGTATTTGGCTTTTAGCAGACATCATTGTATCATTGTATGTCTTAAGTTGTAGTGATACAGGGCATAATTCCCATCCTCCATACTATTAATAGATCAGCAGGTAACTCACAGGTTGATGTGAGGATTAAATGAGGAGATTCTATGTATGGGTGAAGTTCCTGGGACACAGCAATGCCCAGTACAAGTCTGACAGGCAGAAAGACAACACTTATCATCCAATTTTGAAGTCAAAATTCACATTAGAATCACAACCAGATATCTCTACCTAATCACCCTGGTTTAATGAAACACACATATCCTCATGTGTAAGTATATTGGGAGGTAGAAGAAAAGCGAAACGTTGATTGCATGGCAACTAAGATAGAGGATGTTACACTGTAATTAGAAATATTTCTATTAGTAGGAGTCATCAGTAAAAGGAATCATCTCGTCTTTGTTCCCAAGGCTTCTCATGTACTGGAATCTAATACTTCAGAAGAAAATTTCATGTCTGTATTTTTAAAGAGCGACATGGTTTGCTTTGCACATGTTCCTGATAAGTGCAATTTAACAAGTGAAAATCTAATCTAATGAGTATTTAGATAGATATTTAGATAGGTATCACTGATCCCTATCTATCCATCCATCTATTCATCCGTCTATACCTATCATCACTGGCTTTTGCTAAAGAAATAGTAATGTGTTGAGAGATCCTGTGACTAATTTGAATTTAGCATTAACAGTTCCAAGAGTAAACAATTAATAGGATACTTGAGAACCAGAGCAAAGAGTTTACATATATGCAGTGTAAATTAGGAGTCAATAATATGTTACACAAGCAACTCAATTTCTGATCCTCTCTGCTCCAAGACTCATACTTCAGTTGTTGCATTGCTAAGTGAAAGGGCTCACAGAACTTTCTGTGCAAATTAGCACAAGAAACACAAACCTTTTTGCTTTTGTAAGTACCTGTTCTCTTTGCAAAGGGAGTCAACACATCTTTTAGATGGAAACATGTCATAGATTACTCTATCAAACGTGATTGTGGGACACAAGGTCCTGGAAAAAAGGAGCAACTGGAAGTAAAATGATCCATGCTATAAAAATTAGCCTTGCAAACAGAACTAATGAAAAGCTAGGCTTTTTAAGTCCATCAATCCATGATATTAGTGAATGATGGCTGTGACTGAATGAATATAAATTGCTTCTCAAATGAAGGGCATATATCTAAAGTAGCTGAAAGTCATTTCTCTGAAAGAAAGGAATTAATCTGGAGAATGAGACAGATGGTCTTTCCCAGTCTGGTGAAGTGTTGCACATGAGGACCTGGGGATTGAAATGTGGTGATTTCAAATGTCTTAATTTCCACCATCTGCAGAAAACAATGGCATTAAAACTCTGATCTCTGATATTTGAAATAAAGCTATGTGTGCTCATGTTGATGTAATTTATTCTATGAGGCTCTGACAGGCCTTTCAACATTAGTTTCATCCAGTTTTAGGTGAATTCTAGACTGGATGTTAATAGGTCTCTGAGATTCCCAAGAAACTTGATCCTTAATATGTGATTCTGAAAGGAAAGGAGGTGAATAACGAG
Organism: Oreotragus oreotragus; assembly: GCA_006410675.1. Classification (NCBI taxonomy): domain Eukaryota; kingdom Metazoa; phylum Chordata; class Mammalia; order Artiodactyla; family Bovidae; genus Oreotragus; species Oreotragus oreotragus. The sequence continues at coordinate 15,754 of SJYX01005577.1, read as the reverse complement.
TCGTGCTTTAAAAACACTCTTTGACTCTGTGGGGTTCATATCTTCAAAAAAGTCCACTGGCAATTTTGGAAGAGAATTAATGTAAATCAAATAGGGATCATGAAAATGCTTCAAGAGATGAGAGGTTTATTTTTATTAGGATCTCATGCTGCATTTAATTAGGGTTTAGAAATCTACCTGGAAGCTTGAAGACTAGAGTGGAAGGGAGGATAGCATAGTGATTAAAGGAATGAACTCTGGGGGATAAACTCTTAAACACCACTTCTGGCATTATTTTTTATTTGTTTGACTATGTGATCATCTAAGCCTTTGTTTTGTCATTGGTAAAATAAAGCTAATTGTATCTTCTACAGTGTGTTATTTAGAGGATTAAATGAGATTTACAAATGAAGGACTTACTGTTTGGCACATAATAAGCACTTGATAAACAAAATCAACTATAATACAAATATCTAAAATCATATTAACATTTTTCAGTTATGCTGTTTAATATATCTGTGATAACTTGACTTGTAACTCTTAAAATTAAGAAATAGCTAAAAATGAATAGATGCTAACTAAGCACTTACTCCATTTGATGCAATTCCTTCCAAGGTAGGCACGGCAGTCATCTCTATTGTAGAGATGAGAAAACTAAGATATACACAGCTTAAATAGATTACATAAGATTACATGGCTAGCAGAGAGACACAGTCCACATTTAAATCCTGTGACAGAAGATTGTTGCAGAACCATTAAAATAGAACTGTCTTATGACCCAGCAATTCCACTGCTGGGCATACACACCAAGGACACCAGAACTGAAAGAGACTCATGTACCCCAATGTTCATCGCAGCACTGTTTATAATAGCCAGCACATGGAAGCAACCTAGATGTCCATCAGCAGGTGAATGGATAAGAAAGCTGTGGTACATATACACAATGGAGTATTACTCAGCCATTAAAAAGAATGCATTTGAATCAGTTCTAATGAGGTGGATGAAACTGGAGCCTATTATACAGAGTGAAGTAAGCCAGAAAGAAAAACACCAATACAGTATACTAACACGTATATATGGAATTTGGAAAGATGGTAATGATAACCCTGTATGCGAGACAGCAAAAGA
>SJYX01005577.1:0-13337 GCA_006410675.1 Oreotragus oreotragus | reverse complement strand
CCAGCACATGGAAGCAACCTAGATGTCCATCAGCAGGTGAATGGATAAGAAAGCTGTGGTACATATACACAATGGAGTATTACTCAGCCATTAAAAAGAATACATTTGAATCAGTTCTAATGAGGTGGATGAAACTGGAGCCAATTATACAGAGTGAAGTAAGCCAGAAAGAAAAACACCAATACAGTATACTAACACGTATATATGGAATTTGGAAAGATGGTAATGATAACCCTGTATGCGAGACAGCAAAAGAGACACAGATGTATAGAACAGTCTTTTGGACTCTGTGGGAGAGGGAGAGGGTGGGATGATTTGGAAGAATGGCATTGAAACATGTATAATATCATATAAGAAATGAAAAGCCAGTCTAGGTTCGATGCAGGATACAGGATGCTTGGGGCTGGTGCACTGGGATGACCCAGAAGGATGCTATGGGGAGGGACGTGGAAGGAGGGTTCAGGATTGGGAATACATGTACACCCATGGCAGATGCACGTTGATGTATGGCAAAACCAATACAGTATTATAAAGTGAAATAAAGTAAAATTTAAAAAAAATGGTACTATTGAGACTCCTAATTTTAGATGAGGAAAATAACATTCAGAAAGGCACAGTTGCTTCCAAAAGTCAGAATACTAGTCAGTGGCAAATCAGACTAGATTTGGATTTTTGGTTTCCAACCTAGTCATCTTTATATTCAATTAGCTTTTTCCTTTTTTAAACTTAATTAACTGCATTTAAAATTAATGGAAGCTGATGCAGCCATCATAGCCATCATAGAAGGAATAAGTCCGACTGAGAGCGAACTTTCAACTTAGAGAATCAAGATGATAAAATTTGGGTTAGTGATTGAATACTCAGTTTTTGGTTTTCATAAGAATAGCAAAATGGGTCTCTCCCTACTTCTGTATACATTTTCAAAGACTTGCAAAATTTCCAGTTACAGCTCCTAGATAACTATCTCACATTCATGACTGTAGTTCTACCATTAGTAATCCATTCATTTGGGTTGATTATTTCCTTTTTTAAACTCTCTGAAGGGAGAAAAGAGCAAGCTCTCTCTGGGCGATACTATAAGGTAATAAGACCCTTCCTTCAAGATAGTAAAAACGAGTGTTAGCTAGAAAGCCACAGTGCGTCGATAATGGAGATGTAGAACTGAGAAGGTAAAATGGAACAAAGGAAAATGAAGCCTTATTTACAGCTCTGCCTAAGGTTCATCCTTGTAAAAGACTTGGGATAATATATAAGTTTTCTGCTTCACGAGGATGCAATGGGAATAAAGGAAGTCAGCATAAGTGAAAAAAAGATAAGCCCTTAGAAAAGGCTTCAAAATCCAAATTACATCCTTCTTTCTCCTTAAAAATCAATTCAGCATGGCTCCTTTTAGAAAAAGGAAATGGCTTTTAAATCACAGATCTGAATTCTAAAATCCAATAAAAAATCTTGTACTGAGATGTTCCAGATACATTTTTTATAAGTTTGAAATCCATTTTTCATAAGGCCTAAAATGGGAAAAAAATCTGTCAATTGGTGAATGTCTCCATTCTAAAAATATATTCTAGTATTTTGGGCTTTTCACTATATCACATTCTATACAATCTTATAAAGCTCCCTGGATAAATAAGAGAAATGGGATAGAAAATAAAAAAAAAAACAGCACAGTAAATATAAAATTACAAGATACCAAGATGGTGTGAGAAAAGATGATTTGCAATTGAAAAGGAGTAAACTTAATGTCTATGTACACTTTTTTTTTTTTTGAAGATACAGCTCTTTCCCAATGCAATCTTGATTATCTCACAGAAAGAAATGAGGAAATAATGAAACATGACACATCTTCTAAATAATACAAATGGAAAGATTTGTGGGGGGGGGGGAAGAAAAGATGAACTGGTACCTTACAGTTCGTGAACAGACACATTGTGGCAGGCTGTCTGAGGAGACCCTGTGTTAGATATTTACACCTATCATGGAGGTCCTTGGTGGCTTGAAGTTTTCCTTTTGTTCATTACCAAATACATTGTCTTTGAAGGGAATTCTTATCTGCCCTCTCAGGAAGAGAGAAACAGTCTACTAGAAAAGTGAGAAAGCTATTTGTAGGGTTCCTACTAATCTTTTATGAAGCCTCAGCCACTCTCTCCATGAGAGACTAAAAATCACAGGATGATACATGAATATGCAATGAAATTTTAAAGCAGTTCACCCAACGTGGGGGGAAGGCTCTCACTGTTACAGTTGGGAAATTATCAAAATTAATGTGAATTTATGAAATCCTACAGGAATTGAATCCCAGGTGCTTGTCAGCTCTTGAGATTGAGTGACAGACAGGCATGAAGACTAAAGGAAAAAGTGGAGGTGCCTCCAGCATTGCTTTCTGGACTGTACCTGCGGCATGATGATGGGAGAGTTATTCCAGCGCTCCTGGAGCAGCTGCTGCTATGCCCTCCTTATTATTCCCACTGTTATGCTCAATGACTTTTAAAAACCTATTTTGGGCACAGTTCCTGGGCTCTATCCAACATATATATTTTTATTCTTCACTGGTATATTGCCACTCGAATGGGCTTAGAGAGTTATGTAAAACAAGCCAGATGGCAGCTGCTTGGGGTTTGAGAGACTTTGTGCTGTAAGGGGGTGGAGAAACAAAGAAACAAACAAAAAAAATGGAAAACCAAGCATAAATAAAATAATGTTTAGAAGAGGTGACTATATTTCTTGTATCTAATTAGCAAAACACTCCTAAAGTTATATGCAGAGAAGACAAATGTTAAGTAAACTCTTAAACGAGACCAGATTAGATGGTCTTTTAAGGAGGAAAACAATAATAATATTTGCGTTCATCGTCTCCAAGAATTGGTGTGTCATCACAGCTAGAGAGTCTGTTAAGTATTGTAACATAACTGCTTTTGTCTTTTGCATGGACTAAGAAAACATGAAACTGACATTCACTAATTATTCATTTGCAATGAAAATGAATCTCAGACCTTAATTGCCGAGTCCTTAGAAAATGACAAATTACAATTGCAGGAGAAAGCTGGTGGGAGGAAGTGTATCCTACCGCTAATGTATTATGCTGTGGGAAACCATGGGGATAGGAGAGTCCATTTTCCACTTGGCCACTTAGTGTACATTTAATTTCTGAGGAATCAGCCTCTCGGAGATATTTTTACTAACTGGAATGGGCTTCATGAATAAAATTACTTTCTTTCTCTCAAAGAAAGAATTCTGAAAGTTCAATTTCTTTTCTAGACCTGAGAGGGTAAGAAATTAGGGCATGTATCAATAAAAAACACACATATCTTAATAAGTTCCAGGAAAATGAACACAGTCAACTTCAATATTCCTATTCTATGTGTGACGAAAGAAAGTGCCAAGCTCTGTGGGATTAAAACCAAAGTCTCCTAGACACTTTCCACTGTACTGTTGAAATGCTTTTTACAAAGTAATAGTTGATGTGCAATATAGATAAAATGCAAACCAACCACAGGTATGATGCATGTAAGGTGAAATCAGTACCAGGAAGTTTGAATGTGAAGAACTGATAAAGTGAGAAACTGAATTTCCTGTCACGAATTTCCTTGATGTGTAAAACCCAGGCAATACTATAAAATTACAGATAAAGAAAGGCAAGGGTCAAGTTTGAGAAGATGTGAATGTGTGGGGATCCTTGAGCCTCAAGAAAATCTTGGTTTTATGGAAAAGAGGACTTGAAAGGGCTTGCTGAACAAAGACAGGTGATATGGAAAATGCTCTAACAGCAATGTGAACTCTTTCTGGGGACTGAAATGTTAGACAAACACTTCAATTCCTGACATGCTGTAGGGTTGCACTTAGAATAGAAATACTTTGCTATAAAATGACTATAAAGTGATAAATGACTTGGTTAGGTGGAACTGGTTCATAATCACAGGTATTTTCAAACCATTTCTTCTATATTCTTCTTTTCTACATCTTTAGTTCATACTGCTTGAAGATAGCTAGTACTGTGATGATTTGTAGTAAGTCATATTTACAGCAAATTGATTTCTTCTAAACCACCAAAGTATTCTTGGAATGGGTTATTTATTTTTTACATATATTTATCTTTTATCTCCAGGGAAGATGTTGGCTTCTTGAAGAATCAGATCATTTCTTCCATAATGCAAACCTGGATAATAAGATGTACCCTGACTACTTGACTACTTGTTATCTGGGTATTGTGAAAAAATCTAACACAGAGGGGATGCTGGAAAGGTGGGATGGTGATTCTGTGAAATATCACAAGAGAATCATTCAGTGTGCATTCAGAATCCTCAAAAGTCCCTGAGGTGGAGGTGTTACTAGAGTCAATAGGAGGACCTAGAAAAATTGTTTGGAGAAACTGAAGTGCAAGTGGATAAGTAGTGGTTAATTTCATTTAAATAAAACCTAGCTCAGAATCTGGCTATTTGTCAGTCAAATGGGTGACCTCTTGGGAGCACAGGTAATTGGGGAAAAAATAATAGAATCCAGAAATGATGTCTGAATTCTACTCCAGCTACTCACACACAAATGTGTCTCTTTTCCTTCTCTGGACCAAGAAATCATGGGGTTTTCTAAAAATGAACTATAGCACTCTTGAGGATCAGTAACTGCAGATCAAAATGCCAGGTCATAGTGGATGGGACCTTGCTCTCCATGCTTCTGTTTTGCTAGTGAAGATGTTCTTGCTGAAAGAACAGAGCTCATGCAATTTTATGACAAGAAAGAAGACACTGAGATGGGAGACTTTTCAGAGAAAATAGTCAACCTTTACTAAAAATAAATATTTTGTTTATAATGTATAAGTAGTTCCTAGTGGATCTAAACTAGGTGTGCATGTTAAGAAATTTGGAATCATTGGGGTAAAAATTACATCTCCACTCTTATACTTCTAAGACTACAAAGTATAATTTTACTAGGAAAACACTGTAACACAAAGTTTAAAAGCCTACCTAATTTTGGCCAATTCAGACATCCTAAATATTGGAGGCCATCTCTTAGATACGCTGTAAGGTGATAACTAGTGTCTACAGAAGTAGAAGACACAGTCCACGTAACCATCTAGTGGTGACAACCACAGTGACAAAAATCTTTGTAATGCTCAGATTAATCTCACTGTAATCTCTAGAGCCTAAACGGTGGGATGACTTGCTGATGGCATCACCAGTTTGGGCAGTGTGAACAAATTCAAACCCAGGATTCTCCTGCCAGGTACCAGCTCAACTGATTTATTTAATGCATCACAAAATTCAGCCCTTGAAAGGTTAAATGAGTTATCTAATGTTATGGAAGTCATAAAAGTATAATTTCCATCTGGAGTTCAGCTGTTATGTGACTCAGTTGATACCTTGCCATAGAGTTATACAGGTAAAGTGATGACATTATGATCTATAAAGTTAAGACAGCACCTAAAAGAAAGGGAAAATACAAGTGAACTTTGGACTAACAACCAAGACTGTGAATTTTCTACCATATGAATTATAACACTGCTAATGAATAACACGATTAACTTGCCCTTCTATTCGTGAATTAAATAATAACTTCTTGGCTATTTTATATAGCCGTATAACCACTGTAGGGGAAAAACAGTGATCCATGTAGGCAAAAACTGCAGAATGGTTCCTCACCTTGGGAGGTTTGTTGCTTCTGATATTTTAGGAAGATGGCTAGAATAATGGTGACTGGTGCAGACTGATTTGGCCCTGCTGTGAGCTGCTGAGGGCACAAACACATTGGAAAAAAAAATAGTAATTTGTAGATTGTGCTTGTGCTTCTTGTTAGGAGATTCGGAAAATGAAGTTGTTTTCTGTAATTATGCCCAGCAGGCACAGAACTCACCTTAGTGCTTGCTCGAAAACTTTAGTAAGCATTGGTTGACCCTGAAAACAGCTCAGGAAAACAGAAGGTACAGATCTCAACTGAATATTATATGTTTTCCCATGAAGCAAAAAAGAATGGAAAAATAAACCTGAAGGGAGTCTATATGATCAGAGGTAGGAGAAAGACTGTAGAATAACCTGGCTTATGTCCCTCTTTTAAGAGAGAACTCAAGCCACCTGGGTCCTCTTGCCCAGAGCCTGGTCTTTCAGCCTTGGCATTGTTGACCTTGCAGATGAAATAACTCATTAGGAGGTTGTCCTGTGCATTGTAGGAACCCTTTCCCATCAGCTGGGTCAACAAAAATGGTTTGCTAACATTGCCCGAAGTTCCCTGGGGGCAAGATCACCCTTGGTTTTGAACCACTGGCCACGATGAACAGTTCCTTTGTATAGAAGATAAATATCTTCCTAGCTGCCCAATTTAATGGGTTCACTAAAAGCTGGTACACCATGCACAGCATCACTCACTGCAGGTAGGACAGGTATAAGGTACAAGCTACAAATACCATATCATCTAAGCCAGTCTAGTTCATTCAGATGAAAGGTATATGCTCCTAGGGCAAAGATTTTTGTCTAGTGTGAATCTCTAATGCTTGAACAATGGCTTGCATGTGATTGGTGCACAGCAAATATTTGCTGTAACTTAGGCAACATATCTGTTGCCTAATATATGTGTAAAAAATTTTTAGGTGTTTAAGAACGAGAAATAGAGCTGATTTCTAACAAGTAATGGATGATCGTTGATGACTTAACTAAGGTCAATTTAGACATAGAATAATATGATGCAGTTTGCTTTTGGGTATTAGATTAAAAGAAAATATTTTCAGTAGAAAGGTTAAAAAGAAGGGTTAACATTTTATATTTTTTAAATTATAGTTCAGATCTCTGCTTTAAGTCAATTAAAAACTGTTGTTGGATATTGTTGTAATTGCCTAAGAAATACTGGCCCACAAATATTGTGATACATATTGGCCCAAGAAATACTTAGAACTACAAGGCCCATTATCTGAACCTATAAATAACTGTTACCTATCTATTATCTACTACCATAAATTTAATCTGAACCTATCCAGATAGGTTCAGATTACCCATAACTCTCAGGCTTCATGAAATGAAATGAGCTCTGTAATATGCATTCTGCTGTTTTCACAAACCAGGAAACATATCCTCATGTGTTGTCTTCCAACTTGCTGTTTATGTTGTGAACTACTCAAACCTTATGGAAGACTTTTAGGAAATCTCTAGTTTTAGGAGTTGGGACAAACTGGTGAACAAGAGGGAGAAGGAATGTTGAGGAGGAAAGCTGTGATAACAAAGGGTCCTGATAAAAACTAAGAGGGAGTTTAAAGAAGAAACCAATCAGGAGGGCCAAACATCGCAGTGAGCTTGAGAAGTAAGAGACTTCTGGAATTAGAGATTAGAGGTCACTTGAGACTTTTAAAAGAACATATTTTGTTCTTTTGTTCTTTAGAAGCCAGATCACAAGGGCTTGATGAGAATAAACAGAAGTTGTGATTTTTTTAAAACAGTGACTTTCAGAATTTTGTCATCAAAAGGACAAGAAAAAGTAATAACTCCAAGAAGGTGAAGAAAGCCGCCTTTAGAATGTGAGAGTCCTATGCGTGTGTGTAGACAGAGAACAGTTGCCAGGAGAGAGATTAGTCAATTGTAAGCTAAAAAGGAGATGATTTATGGAGCATAGCCGCAGAGGAAGAGTGTGGGTGTGTGGAAGGAAGAAGGAGAGTTAATCTGCAGGGAGAAACAGGAAGAGTGAAAATAAAAATGTTACAGGGAAGGGAGAATAGAGTTGTTATAAATACAGATCGAATGTCCTTGGTTTTCAAGTGAAGTAAAAGCTGAGGTCGTCAGCTAAAAGAACAGGAATACAGGGGTGAACTTCAGACATCTGGAACCTGGAGAAGAAGTACTGCTGAGTGGCAGAGAAAGGCACTTGGTGGCCCTGCCATCTGCTGAGGGGAGCGGATGGTGGTTCAGTCACAAGAGCTGATCTCCCACACTTTCAGTGGCTTGAGAATGGGACCTAATAAATCAGATTGTGAGATCTTAGGAAGTTTTTAAAATACTAGAAATCTTGGAAGGTATAAAGTTGATATAGAGACTGAGAGCCCTACAGGAAAAATTAAGACAGAAGATTGTATTTTGAGTGAGAGTACCATAAGTACTGTATACCATCTATATAGTATATAATATATATACTATAATATTGTCACACTGTAAGAAGTAACAAAGGTGATGTGTATTCACTCATGTTTATGTTGTAAGTACTTTATTTTCTTCTAATTCACAAAGATCAGTCTCAGATTTATTTTCGCTCTAAATTTCCATTATATGGATTATTTAGCTTTATTTTACATTTTTAATTAGTCCAAGAGAAAAACAGTCAAATACTACAATTTCAAAATAAACTACTTGTCCAGTTTTGTCTAGTACTACAATCTGCCCTGTTTCTGTATATTTATATAACATATAAGTATTACAATAAATATTGTGTAATATATACTAATTACAAGAAATATTGTATAATATACAATAATAAATATTGTATAATATACATAAATACTGTAGAATATGTAAGAATATATAAATCTACCATGCAAATAATTTAAATTTGAGTTTGGAATCAAGAAGTGGATGTGTAAGGAATTCCTAAACTTGCTCTATAAGACTTTTAATTGCCTAATATTATTTAAACAATTAGCACTATTAACATTTTCAGGGAGAATGAATAATTTGGTTATTTTAAGAAGTACAATGACAGAAGTGAAAGGTGGCAGTACAGAGGGGAATTTGGCAGTATTTGATGAAAGTATCCCTGGTTTCCTTCTAGGAATTTACCCTGAAGAGACACCTTCAAAAATACAAAACGATATAAACAAGGTTAGTCACTGTGGCCCAATATTGAAAAAAGAACCCTTAAATGCCAAATCAAAGACTGGTTGAGTAAATTCTGTTGTATCCATAAAGTGGAGGACTATGTGTGTGCATGTGGGCTATGTTGCTTTAGTCATGCCCGGCTCTTTGCGACCCTAGGGACCATAAGCCCTCTAGGTTACTCTGTCCATGGGATTCTCCAGGCAGGAACATTGGAGTGGTTGCCATGGCCTCCACCAGGGGACATACCTGACCCAGGTATCAAACCTGTGTCTCTTAGGTCTCCTGCATTGACAGGCGGGTTCTTTACCACTAGAGCCAGCCAGGAAGCCCAAAATGGAGCATTATAAAGCCATAAAAAATGAATAAAAGATATCTCTGTACACTGGTATGAGTTTCAAGATGCATTGTGAAGTGATATACCTTAGTGGTACATAGTCTATGTACATAAAAGAATAGTTTAAAAGTTTTGAGGGATAGAGTGGGAAGGGAGGTGGGAAGGGGGTTCAGGATGTGGGGGACACATGGCTGATTCATGTTGATGTATGGCAAAAACCATCACAATATTGTAAAGTGATTATAATCCAATTAAAATAAATTAATTAAAACATAAAAATCTCGAGACTGACATAGCAGGATTTTCAGTACTGTTATTGGTATAGTAATTGAAGCTTTTGTGTACTGTAGGATAGAGCAAATGAGAATACACAGATGATATTAGAAATCTGTGTTCTCACAGAGCAATGTGGAGATGTGTATATGGAATGGGAAAAAGAGAAGGAGAATCCTGTGTTGTTGAACTTGACTTAGAGGTATAAGTTTGAATGCATTATTAATTTATTTTTTAAAAATAAATTTATTTATTTTAATTGGAAGTTAATTACTTTACAATATTGTATTGGTTTTGCCATACATCAACATGTATCCACCACAGGTATACACGTGTTCCCCATCCTGAACCCCCCTCCCTCCTCCCTCCCCATACCATCCCTCTGGGTCGTCCCAGTGCACCAGCCCCAAGCAAGCTCTGTCTACCAAAAGAGCCTGGAAGATGATATTTCAGTAAAAATGAGTATATCTTGTTTTCTAAATACCATTACCCATGGGAGATGGAAGTCAGAATAGGACTTCTTGTGTCTAAATCATGGGCAGGGAAGGTATATGGTGGACTAAGAGCACCTTTTTTTTAAGAATGTAGGGATGACCCCACATCAACAGAGATGTGTCAGAAAGACACACAGCCAGTTTTCACCTCTGGGTCGTCCCAGTGCACCAGCCCCAAGCAAGCTCTGTCTACCAAAAGAGCCTGGAAGATGATATTTCAGTAAAAATGAGTATATCTTGTTTTCTAAATACCATTACTCATGGGAGATGGAAGTCAGAATAGGACTTCTTGTGTCTAAGTCACGGGCAGGGAAGGTATATGGTGGACTAAGAGCACCTTTTTTTTTAAGAATGTAGGGATGACCCCACATCGACAGAGATGTGTCAGAAAGACACACAGCCGGTTTTCAGGGCCCCATATTGGTCAAATTTAGTACAATGTGAATGTGAAAAGTAAAATGATAGTAATAAATGATAAAACAGGAGTCCATGAACCCAGGGTGATACTATTAAATAAAAGGAAAAGAACTTTCTTCTTTACAGTAAAATGCTATCTCAAAATGTAGAAGTAATGATAAAAATTAGAAAATCACCTTGCTTGCAATAGTCAGTATAATAAGTCATTCAGGCAAGAATCCATAGATGTTAAAACCACTTTGTAAAAGGTATCTGAGGATGTTTATTGTAAAGATTGAAGTGTGCCTTCACAATGGAGCTATTAAGGACATTTTGGATAATTGGGGAAATTTAAATTTAGATAATATATTTGGTAACATTATTGTACGTATGTTCAATTTTTAGGTGTGTGATGTTGGTATTATGAGTATGTAGGAGAGGGTTCTTGCCCGTAAGATACACAAGGAAGTAACTCAGGGATGAAGTGCGTGCATGCTAAGTCGCTTCAGTCACGTTGAACTCTCTGTGACCCTCTGGACTGTGGCCCCCCAGGCTCCTCTGTCCATAGGATTCCTCAGGCAAGAATACTGGTGTGGATTGCCATGCCCTTGTCCAGGGGATCTTCCTGACCCAGGGACTGAACCCATATCTCTTATGTCTCCCTGCATCGGCAGGCAGGTTCTTTACCACTACTGCCATCTGAAGTGCCTATAGCTTATTTTCACACTGCTCAGCCAAAAAGTGTGTGTATGTATATATACACACACACACACAAAGCGAATGTGGCAAAAGTTACCATTTGGCATAAGCAAAAGGTATACACGTGTTCACCGTACTATTCTTTCAACTGTTTTGGTAAGCTTAAAATGTTTCCAAATGTAAAGTTTAAAAAATAGTAATAACCAACCAACCAAAAGTTCATTGTGTGAAACAGACTGTACAGTGGTAGAGTTTAATAAAAATGTTTCAGTATTAATATTGCTAAGTGTTATGGCCTATATGATTACGTAAGTTAAGATCAAATGCAGTGACTCAAACGATCTGTAAACCTTCTCTATATCGATTGTGGTCATCAGCTTTGCCTCTCAGTCTCAGTAGCATTAGATCTCTTGCTCACACAGTCCTGAAAATCTTCAGACAGTTCCATCATTTATGTCAATACCACCTTCTTCTCCCAATCCATTCTTTATTTTCTGAATTGAATTTAAGCAGTCTAAGGACAAATAGTGTGAAAATAATTGACAAATAGCTCCAATCACTTTAAAAAAAATATATAACTCTCAAATTGAAATGATTTAAAATATTGCATCAGTTTAACATAGTTGACTGTGGGGACACTACCCTTCCAAGTCTTTAAGAACAATATCAGATATTAATGTACATTTTCTAGGGTGGCTTCGATATGTTTATGCCTGCTGATAAAGGGACAAACCAAAAGGCCTTTTCATAGATTCCCATCAGTGAGCTATTTAGTGATTCCTCTTACAATGATAAAGATGAAACTGTCACTATTCTTGCCTTTGTTTCACGAAAAGATAGTTACCTCATAAAGCTAATTTACCATGGAGATTCAAATAATGAATTTCTGTGGCAATGGAAAATTTTATTGTCAGAGGTTTGCATGTCCCAAATCTGATGTCTCTAAAAATATGTGCAATGAATTTGAAAGCTGTGCTTTTATAAAGATTTTGAGAGGGGCTTCTGCTAATGGCAGCTTGATTTATCTTACTTGTTAACAGCAAAATGAAAGTTTCCTGAATAAATTTGCCCATGTAAACTTAGAGACAAACTGAGACTATGTATAAGTCAAGTCAAAGTAGGTACTACATTATTACTGTACTGAGTATTCTGTGAAGGATAAAACCCAGAACAGCAATAAAATCATAGCAGAAAATGTCCATTACTTCCCTATGATCAACCAGGCCCATGTCGCCGGTGTTATTTTCCATTGTGTTTCTATTAGGAGTAAAATTGAATACAGTGTAAGGCCCATTATTTCATGGTTCCTTATTGCGTTAATTTCGATAGAACACAGGCTAAATCATGTTTCCCAGTGCATAACACGTATAGAAAACAAGCTGGATGTAACTCCATTAGCTTAGAAGTGAGCAACAAATCAAATCCATCCTCTGTGATTTTTTGAAGATACAATAAAATGCTTTTCAGAAAAGCCTGCTGAAGTGTAGACGAATATTCTCTATAAAATAAATTACGTTCTTAAAGAGCAATGGCCGTTATCTGTCAAAGTAACCAAACTAACCACTGGATGGCATTGTCACCACATTAGAATGTGCGGGTGAGACCACGTGTCTGTCTCTAAAAATTCCCACGCTGGTTGCTAGCAGCAAGTGCCAATTCCTCTTCCTAAATATAAGGTGTTGGAAGAAAGTAATTTTTCAACATCCCAAAGTAGCTTGGCAATGCCATGTTCCAGAGGATTTTATATGATTGCATTATGCCACTTCCTGTACTGTCAACAGGTCCCTGGAGCTTCACTCTCAAATGATTATTTCCTTAATCCTTGCTAGTGGTAGTTCCACATCCTTTTTCCTATTTAGATTTTTCTTTTCTTTTCTTTTTTAAATTTCAGGATTACTTTATTTAAAAAAATTTTTGAAGGGCCACCCAAAAGCTTTTGTTTGTGTGAGTCATATTTATCAATATTTGCTATATTAGAATTAAAACATTTAAAAATATTTATGTAATATTTCATTTAAAATAATAATTGCATGTTTAACATAAATAACATTTAAAAATCATAAATAGCTATATTTTACTAAATTAAAAAATGTCTAGTGAGAAGAATAACATTTTTTTTATCATTTCTCCAAGTCTCTTTAATGTGTCACTTAATGGAAGGTGGCTAGATTACCACATCTGCTTTTGCATTCAATCTGTTGCATTGTATCATTTTATTTGAAGTGTATGAAGAAAACCTGATTATTTCCAAGACAGATACTGTAGGAAATGTAAGGACCTCATAACCCCCTGATGAAAGGGTTCCAGGGTCTCTAGAGAATCTCTGGACAAGTCTGTAGGTAGGTTTTTTTTTTTTTTTTT
>SJYX01005576.1:221349-278616 GCA_006410675.1 Oreotragus oreotragus | reverse complement strand
AAAAAAAAGGTTGAATAAAAATGCTTTACTGGTTGTTGTCAAATGCAGAAACAACCTTACAGTGAGCTATACTAACTATCAGCATTTATATGAATTCTTTTTAACAATCCATAAAGTCACAGGAGTAGTAAAGCAAATCAGAATTTTAGGCATTCATGTCCTACCAAGATATTTTTAACCATCTCTCTCAGCTGTCTTCAACTCAATGCATACTCCCACCATCCTAAACATCTGAAGAGTCTGTCATTTTCATATCTTCACTAAAGTCATCTCTCTGCTTGAAATTCTCCTCTGCCTAACACTATTTTTATCCCTAAAACACTCTATTGATAACATTCCCACTCAAATGTCATTCACTGCAGGATATTTTTCTACAGTTACATCCAAAATTATTTTTGTGCTACTTATTTCTATTGTGTGTTGTATATAGTTCTCTTCAATGATTACAGTGTCAATTTCCTGAGGACAAAAAACAATCTGTGGTTTTTAAACACCAGGAACCTAATTCTAGAGCTCCTGCTTATAATGCTCCAAATAACTCTGAAGACTAGGAAAGAAATAAGGAGGGCCTAATTGTTTCCAGATTAGGGGAGCTGAAAGATAAAACAAATAACTAAGAAGTAAAAATTCTGATGTAGGGAATAGTATTGGGAGGAAATCACTATGTAGCTTCCCAATTAGTAGAAATCTCCCTAAGACTATTTAGACATCATTGTAGAGAAGCTGATGAAGACATCTGCTCAGTGTTTAACAACTGACATATCAATAAATGATTGTTAGACTCATTCAGACTTAGATTTCAACAACTTTATGTAAAATGATGATAATTTTCTCTATGAACATGATTTTAGTGTTAGCCAAGTAATTTTAAAA
The DNA here is from genome assembly GCA_006410675.1 of Oreotragus oreotragus. Classification (NCBI taxonomy): domain Eukaryota; kingdom Metazoa; phylum Chordata; class Mammalia; order Artiodactyla; family Bovidae; genus Oreotragus; species Oreotragus oreotragus. Next base: position 277,743 of record SJYX01005576.1, on the reverse strand, counting down.
ATACAGCTGAAGTAAAATAGAGATATAAAGACTTGTTCCTGAAAAAAATATTAGATATTCAGAACTTTTACCATGTCTTCTCTCATTCAGGTCAATATTTTCAACTTAAGTTAAAAAATGAGAATATATATGCATATATACATATATATATATACATGTATATATTATGGGATATGCATATATACATGTATATATTATGGGATATGCATATATACATGGGGCTTCCCAGGTGGCTCAGCAGTAAAGAATCCATCTGCCAATGCAGAAGATACAGCTTTTATTCCTGGGTCAGGAAGATTCCCCTGGAGGAGGAAATGGCAACCCACTTCAGTATTCTTGCCTCAAATATTCCATGGACAGAGTAGCTGAAGGGCTACAGCCTGTGAGGTTGCAAAGAGTCAGACTCAACTGAACAACTGAGCACATGCACACACATACATTATGGGATCCCAGACATTAATATATGTCCTTATATATATATATATAACTCATTAAAAGTGATTATGTAAAAATGATAAGTGAAATAACACTAATATTATGCATAATTCATATCATATCAATAATCACCTCTAATACTTTGGTAGACATTCAGTTCAGTTCAGTTCAGTCACTCAGTCGTGTCCAACTCTTTGCGACCCCATGAACTGTAGCACGCCAGGCCTCCCTGTCCATCACCAACTCCTGGAGTTCACTCAGACTCATGTCCATTGAGTCGGTGATGCCATCCAGCTATTTCATCCTCTGTCGTCCCCTTCTCCTCTTGCCCCCAATCCCTCCCAGCATCAGAGTCTTTTCCAATGAGTCACCTCTTCACGTGAGGTGGCCAAAGTATTGAAGTTTCAGCTTTAGCATAAGTCCTTCCAAAGAACACCCAGGACTGATCTTTAGAATGGACTGGTTGGATCTCTTTGCAGTCCAAGGGACTCTCAAGAGTCTTCTCCAACACCACAGTTCAAAAGCATCAATGATAGACCTAGGCACACACAATTCTTTCTTTCAGTAACACTTCCCCCTCCCAAAGTTTCTACAAATCTGAACATGAATGAGAGACAACCCAGATCATCATGCTGTCCTAGTAACACCTTCCTTCTTTCTTCTGCAAAATCACATTTGCTATTCTACTGCCGTCAGCATCTCAGACCAGAGTTAATGCAATCATTTCTGTTTATGTCAGTGACTGCAAGAAGGCTTTACCAGCAAGGCTGTTTTCCCTATATTGCACTAAAGATCTTAGTCTGACCCACCTCCTACTTTCCTTGACTCCTAAGACTGTTATGGTCTTGCTCAACCCTTGGACTTCTTGGCTCCAGCAAATTAACTCATATTTTCAGCCATTTTTCTGAGTATCACCTTAACCACTTACCTGGAATTGAATCTTAACTCTTCCCTAAGGACATGGCTTCCTCATGTCCTTTTTTAAGCTGTGGTAGTTTTCTCTCCCATAACTCTTTGAGTCTGCAGTTAGGATAGATCCCCCTCTTCAGTGTTCTAAGCTTCTTTCAGATTATCATTTTTCTCTGTTCCCTAAAATATCCAGCTTTGTAGCTCATGTCATTATATTCTACAGTCTGTCTCTCTTCCGTGTCATAACCAATGACACCCTTTAGTTTCCCCCTTCCCCATTCCTGAAGATTTTAGCATATAAGCCATTGTTACTTTTTCCAATCTAAATTTTGTGAGAATTCTTTGTGATTTTAATAGTGATCTGAACACTTCTTCCAGAACCCTGGCTTCTGAATTCCTTGACTCTTCATCCTTCAATAATCTTATCATCCACACTCATGGACATAATCTTGATATTTTCATTTTTAATAACTATATCACCTCTACAATCTTAGATTCAATTTTCCACTTATTGACTCATTATCCATCCAGCTGCAACAATGCTTCAAGCCCTCAAGGGTTATTATCTATTGATCTTAGTGATTTTTACTCTTACAAGTTGAAATAGTATAATCTCTCATTTGCATGAACCCTCAACTCCTTTATCTATCCCTTTCTTCTTTCTACACTAATTACTTTCCTCATTCTCAGATGACAGTCTTATTTCCTATTTTACCAAGAATATAGAATCACATAGAAGGGGACTCTAGTTGTACTAATAATCACATCTATTAGTCTATTTCTATAGCCTATATATCAGTTCAGTTCAGTTCAGTCGCTCAGTCGTGTCTGACTCTTTGCGACCCCATGAATCGCAACATGCCAGGCCTCCCTGTTCATCACCATTTTGCCTTTTCATACTGTTCATGGGGTTCTCAAGGCAAGAATACTGAAGTGGCTTGCCATTCCCTTCTCCAGTGGACCACGTTCTGTCAGCCCTCTCCACCATGACCTGCCCATCTTGGGTTGCCCGCAGGCATGGCTTGGTTTCATTGAGTTAGACAAAGCTATGGTCCTAGTGTGATTAGATTGACTAGTTTTCTGTGAGCCTATATATACTACATTCAATACTACTTTTATTAGGGATCATCCAACTGCAGCCCCTACAAAGACCAACCACCTCACTTATGGAAAGGAGTCCAGGTCCTCTCTCTCTCATCCAGCCATTGTTTCTTCTATTCAAAGAATCCTTGATGTTTTCTGTAATGCATTCTTACCATCAGCATATAAACATGCTGTAATATTGTTCATGTAAAAACAGAAACAAAAACCTTTCTTCACCACGCCCCCATACTCTGCTATGTATTGTTCCCAATCTCAGCTCCCTTTCAGGAAATCTCCTCTTACTATTTCCATATCTTCTTCCAATGTTTTGAAGCCACTGCAGTTAGATTTTCATTTTTACCACATTACCAAATTCTCATCCAAATGCCACCAATGTGGCATGTTGCCAAATGCCACCAACTCCGTGTTGCCAAATCACCTTGTCAATTTTCAGTCATCTTACATGACTATCAGACTTATTTGAAAGAGTTCATCTAAAACTCCTATTGGAATAGCCACACTCAGTCTTGCTTTTCTATCCTCTCAGTTCTCTTCAAATCTCACAGTTGAATGTTTTATTTTTGCTGGTTCTGCCTTATCTGAGCAAGCTCTACATTCAGGAGCATTCCAGGATTCAGTCCATGGATACCATCTTTTTCTGTCTATATAGTCTCTCTAGATGATCATACAGAGTCATTCCTTTAAAAGTCATTCAATACCACCTATGCACTGATGACTCAAGAGTTTCTGTCTTCAGTCAGGCTTATATATCCAGCTGCCTCATCTTTATTTGATGTAAAATAGGCAATTGGTCTTAATATGCCCCAAACTAAATTTCTAATTTTCTCTTAAATCTATTCCTTTCTTAGTCATTTCCATGCACCCTTTCACTGGGTCAGGTTAGTGACTTTGGATCATCTTTAACTACTTTCTTTCTCTTATTCACTGTGTCAATCATCTACAAGTCTTAATTGTTCTATCTTTTAATTATTTCATCTCTCTTACCACTATCATCCTGCTCTAAGTCACAAGAATTTCTTATTTTGCTTTATGAGATAGCCACCTAACTGGTCTTCTTGCATCCATTCTTGCCATTTTAACCAAGATATGGAAACAGTGTAAGTGTTCACTAATAGATGGATGGATAAAAAAGTATGCACACACACATGCATATACCTATAGTGGAATATTATTCAGCCATAAAGAAGATGAAAATCTTGCCATTTGCAACTATGTGGATAAAATTTGAGGAAAATACACTAACTGAAATAAGCCAGATAGAGAAAGACAACTACTATCTAATTTCATTTCCCTGACTCATTTATAAAATTCAGACTCATAGAAACAGAGAGTAGATTGGTAGTTTTCAGGGCTGAGAGGGAGGGGGGAGTAGCTAAAGATGATTAAAGCATATAAACTTCCAGCTAGAAGATGAAGTTCTGAAGAACTAATATATAGCATGTTGGCCATATTTAACCATATTGTCTTGCATACTTGAAAGTTGTTTAGAGGATAGATCTTAGGAGTTCTTAAGACAAACAACAAGTGATTCTGTGAGGTGATAGTTGTGTTAACCACCTATTGTGGTAATAATTTCACAGTATATACATATTTCAGATCCCCATGTTATATACATTAACTTTACTCAGTCATGTGTCAATTTTGTCAATAAAGCTTGGAAAAAAAGAAATTCTGAATCCACAGATAAGTGATGCTTTTTAAAAAGTCTACTATTTAAAGACGTGCAATTCATCATGCAGATAGTTTAAGGATAACACTTTGTCTCACTGATAGAGACAATGTATATGATACGTCAGATCATGAAAAATAAAATTATTTTAACAAGTGTTGATTTTTCAAACAATTAATCTGCTTCTACAAAGAAGTCAGTATTCTTTTTATTCTTTTATTATTAGGTCACAAACCATTTGTTGGTTTACAAAAATTATAAACTGTTTACTCTCAAATTTTCCTGAGGGCTGAGTATTATAATGAATTACAAATAAACATGCTATGGTGTTCTCAATCACAAACACCTCTGTTAAAGTCACACAGCCAAAGGCTAAAGGTGAACAGTTCTGGTAAGCAATAAAATTAATGTGTGTTTTTTTTTTTTAATGAAATGTCTGATTAGTCTGCTAACCCAAAGACTGATTAAGAAAAGAAGGAGAAAAGTCTTGAACAAGCAGTAATGTATTCCAAATACTTAAAAATACTTAAAGGAAAAAAAAAATACCACTGAAAGAATCCAATTTGTTAAATTTGTCTTTTCTACATAATTAGGTTAGGGGTGAGCCAACACTTACATTGAGTGGGTTAGTACTAAATTACNTTTTTTTTTTTAATGAAATGTCCGATTAGTCTGCTAACCCAAAGACTGATTAAGAAAAGAAGGAGAAAAGTCTTGAACAAGCAGTAATGTATTCCAAATACTTAAAAATACTTAAAGGAAAAAAAAAATACCACTGAAAGAATCCAATTTGTTAAATTTGTCTTTTCTACATAATTAGGTTAGGGGTGAGCCAACACTTACATTGAGTGGGTTAGTACTAAATTACAAAACTTCATATACTACAGCAGTCAGCAGAAAGGATTTCATCTCTCCAGGGCTTGTAAGTGCAACTTGTCAGAGCAAGCACAATCTGTTTCTGATGTAATATTTATATTACATGTGCATTGCTCTTCATCACAAGAGTTTGTCTCTAAATTAGCACAGACCCATGACTTCATCTGGGGCCATGACCTCTAATTTCCACTTGCCTGTGTTTTGAGGTTCCTTTGTGAACACATGAAACTGTGAGCAGGTGAAATTTTGCTGGTTTGGGGCAATCAGGAGACAGAGTTTAAATTGTAGAATGAATTCTGATTCAAACATTTNATGACCTCTAATTTCCACTTGCCTGTGTTTTGAGGTTCCTTTGTGAACACATGAAACTGTGAGCAGGTGAAATTTTGCTGGTTTGGGGCAATCAGGAGACAGAGTTTAAATTGTAGAATGAATTCTGATTCAAACATTTAGAACCTGATGAAAAAAAAATAAAATAAAATAAAACTTATTATTGTGAATTTTTGTTCTCTCAAGTATTTGTGATGTCTGTGTTTAATTCATCAATGCCACTGAAGCTGTTCATATTATAGAAGATAATAATAGTAATAATGATGTTTTATTTATAGTAATCAACATAGGAGGCTTCCCTGATGGCTCAGAAGTAAAGAATTGGCTTGCAGGGCAGGAGATGCAGGAGATGTGAATTCAATCCCTGGGTCACGAAGACCCCTGGAGTAGGAAATGGCAACCTACTCCAGTATTCTTGCCTGAAAGATCCTATGTACAGAGAAACCTGGGTGGGCAACCATCCAAAGGGTTGCGAAGTATCAGAGATGACTGAGCATGCAGCACAATTAACATAGTAATCATTTATTTAAGCTAAAAGCCCCCTCCAGGGTGGAAAAACTAAATTTCGCAATTTTTCACTTTGTCAGTGTGATATGTGTCCATTTCTGACTACTGTAGCTAAATTTAATGACCCACAAAGCAAGACATATCCCTAAATCTTTCCATTTTTGAGCAGTCATGTGACTTTGAAAGTATTCAAATTTATTTATGAAGTCAAATGTAAATTATGCCTAATATCAGAATGACATAAGGAATGTTAAATAATATTAGCCTTACAATTGACTTTAGAGCTCAACAAACTCCATCCTCTTATTTTACACATGAGAAAACTAGGACTCAGAAAGATGTGTGATGTGTTCTTCAGTGACTGGTTGGAGAAACCAAGTTCCTTGGAACTCTGTCATCTTTCCTGTTTGCCATTCATAGCGTTACTCTTAGTTTTGAGAATCAAGGACTCTCGGTATATTTTTGCTTCTCAGAAGCAAAGAAGAACCCAGTCACATGACTCAATGACATGCTTTTGGCTCAAATTTGGCATCTCCCTGAAAGTAGCAACCATTTTGCCCACTAGCTTCTTGGATGTAGTGTAGTGGAAATGAAAGATCATGAGGCTGGATGGGTTTATCCTCAGAGTGAAAGCAGTTCAGTTCACCAGCTAACACAGAAATATCCCTTAAAACTCTCAAATCCCTTTGCTCACAAAACAAACTTCTGGTCTGTAATTTGATAAACTGAATGGATTTTCTTACCAGAAAGGTTATGCCCTCTGAAGACAAATGGTTCAAGGTTATAGGCCAATATATCTCCAATTTTAAATCAACTGTCATTCCGGTTTTTGAGATATTCTCTGGTGAATCTAGTTCACTTCAGTTCCTTAGATGACTGCTAAACAAATGGATCATAAGGAACTTCTCCATGTACAGTCACTTCATGCAATTATGAAATGATTTACTGCCATGTTGGGCAAGGAAACTATAAGCGGGTTTTCTTACGTTAGACAAGTTCACAGAAACTTTGGACTATCTCCCAGGAATAGGGCACAAAATCGTCCTCCAATGGGTAAAGTGTTGGGTTTGGAACGTTTTGTCACACTTCTTCAAGTTCTGAGATTTCCTGAAAGAACAGGAAACTCAGCACAGTTAAGGATCAGGACTGTCTGTTGGTGTCACTATATATATATAAATATATATATTCAAAGGAATTTGGTGATTGGGGTATCTCTGTTGGATTTTATGAGACTTTTTACTTGATTTAACCCTCTTGGTGATTCTGAGGCAGATAGAGATGATTTCAGTTACAATCTTAAATCCCTGTTTAAGAGTGTTTATCAGACAGGAAACAGAGATACAAGTTTAATCAAACAGTACAATTCTGTTTGCAACTCCTTCTATATAATTTTATATGTGTTCTGAATGGAATATCCTCTTTCAGCAGAGACTACATTTGTTCCAATAATATTTTGAGAGTAGCATCAGCCTTTTGACTAGAATCAAGTTTTAGTATGGGGCAAAATTGCCCCACTTTTATTCTTGTTGGATAATCAAAATTTTTGGTAAAGATACATTTATTAATTCATAGTTGTTGTTTGCTCATTTAATCATGTCCAACTCTGCAACTCCTTGGACTGTAGTACTCCAGGTTCCTCTGTCCTGATTATTCCCAATCAATGATCACATTTATTGTCTATTTCTTCTAAACTATCAGTTCATGTAGCCAGAACTCATATACTTTTTATGCAGTATTTTATACCCAGTATATGTCCTACTAGAGCTTAATAGTTATCAGTAAGTGAAGAAGATCTTAATATGTGGAATGTTGAAACCAATCAGAAAGAATGCACTATTCTTTTTTTCTTTTTTTTTTTGGTCACAGAATTCCTTTCAGTGCGTTTAATTGAGAAACTGTTCCATTTACCCTTACATGAGCCAAAGAATCTTGCTCAAATTAAGAAATAAAAAGTGTCATTAGAAACAATAACAACCATCTGCATCTGTCCTATTTAAATCATAATCTAAATAGTATTCATTTAAGACAAGCATAAAGAGAGAACAATAAAACCCTTAACAAGAGATGTTCAGTGTTTTGCTTTTCTGTACAATTTAAAAGAATCCGGGAGAATTTTTAAGCCTTTTCTAAATTTATCTTTTATGTGATAATAGTTATCTGATAGTCTCTCTATCTTCATTTATTTAGTGAGAGTCATGGATAGATTTATATTCTGAAATATATACTATAACATACATTAACTTAATTTTACAGTATTTACATGATAACTATTTCTTCTCATTTATCCTGGGGATATTGAAAATAAAACAACTGAAGTATATTGTGTTGTGTCATAAACTATTATACTTTGTGTAATAGGGCCAGCATGGGAAGTCAGATGTTCATATGTGAAGCTTGCATGTTCTTTCTACTGCATCAGGGAGCCCAAGATTCCATAGTTGGTCAAAGATACTGGTATGTCTTATTTCAAGCTTTATGATTCCCATATCAAGTGTAATTCCACCCCTCTCTACCATCTCATATCTGAGTTCCTGACATTCAGAAAAAACATCTCCGGTCTTTTAGCTGTTTGACTGTTAAAAATTCATAATAAGCAAATATATCATGTTCAAGTTCTCACTATCTCTGTTCAGAAAAATGGCAGAGGATCTGAACTTTTCCTAATTTTAATAAATTTTATTTATAAAAATAATACAGGTTGCCAAAAAGTCCGCTCTACACATCTGTGTCTCTTTTGCTGTCTTGCATACAGGGTCCTCATTACCATCTTTCNTACTTTACAGTACTCTATTGGTTTTGGCATACATTGACATGAATCTGCCACGGGTGTACATGAACTCCCAAACATGAACCCATCTCTCACCTCCCACCCTACATCATCCCTCCGGATCATCCCCATACACCAGCCCCAAGCATCCTGTATCCTGCATTGAACATAGACTGGTGATTCATTTCTTACATGATAGTATACATATTTCAATGTTATTCTCCCAAATCATCCCACCCTCTCCCTCTCCCTCTCCCTCAGAGTCCAAAAGTCCACTCTGCACATCTGTGTCTCTTTTGCTGTCTTGCATACAGGGTCCTCATTACCATCTTTCTAAATTCCATATATATGTGTTAGTATACTGTATTGGTGTTTTTCTTTCTGGCTTACTTCACTCTGTATAATCGGTTCCAATTTCATCCATCTTATTAGAACTGATTCAAATGTATTCTTTTTAATGGCTGAGTAATACTCCATTGTGTATATGTACCACAGCTTTCTTATCCATTCATCTGCTGATGGACATCTAGGTTGTTTCCATGTCCTGGCTATTATAAACAGTGCTGCAATGAATATTGGGGTACATGTATCTCTTTCTATTCTGGTTTCCTCAGTGTGTATGCCCAGCAGTGGGATTGCTGGGTCATAAGGCAGTTCTATTTCTTTGCACAGACATTTTTAATATCTGAAGGGTTTGAAAAAATTTCAATCTACCGAACATAGTATTAAGGTCACCTTTTTGTAGTAATCTATTGCCCAGGTCATTTCAACATAATTCAACACAAAGAAGAAACCCATAAAATAGAAACAACTCATATTCAGAAACTGTGAACACTGGAACATTTGTGAAGTGTCCTGTCAACTCACCCTCCTGTTTCTCTTTCTAAATAACTTCTCATTTCCATTTCTACTGTTTCAACCTTAGCTGGGGGATCTTATTCTCTCCTTGGACTATCACACTAATCTCCTGACTTGTCTATCTGTCTCTAGTCTAGTTCTTCTTCAGTCTTCCAATATGTAGCTGCAGATGGTACTTTCTAAAATATTTTAATACATTCACCCCAATAAGGCTTTTCCCAATTAGAATCTCTCAATGATTCTTAATTTCCTACTGCATAATATCTAGATCTCTTTGTAAGCACTTCATGATCACTGTCGGCCTGGCTTTTAGTCAATGTCCCATTTCATCTGACACTTCCAAACCTTTATAAATTTTTGCTCTTAAAACACCAGATGCCTGTTGCTTTCTAAATTCATGGAATAATTTCACACTTCTGGGCTTTTGCACATGCTATTTCTTCTGTTTGTACTGTCTTCCTTACCTAAATCACTGGACAAACTCCTATTTAATCTATTAATTTTCAATATTCATTTCATATTCCCTCTTAATAAAAACTTCCCCAACACATTGCCTTTTGGGCTCCCACATTTCATCAGCCACAGTGATAGCATATTCTCTGCTATCTTGATATCTTTTACTTTTCTTTATTTTAACATGCAATAATAGACTCTAAATTCTACTGAAGAGATGAAGTGAAGAGGAAATATCTTTGGAAATCCAAACAAGTCTTTGAAAAGCTCTGAATTCACAATGCCCCAACATCAGAAAAGTTTTTCCCGAAGTGCTTAACTAAGAATGAAACAATGCAACCCACGTGGATGTGCAGATGGTAAACAGTAATCTAAGCTCACTGACTAGATCCTTACATCGCAGCATGGATGATTTAAATGCATCTCTTGGCAAAAACTTTTTTCGTCTGTATCACAGCTCTGAGCTCACTTGTGAATTGTTGATACTGTGAGTGCAAATTTTACAAGATACCAAGGGCCAATATTAAAGCACTTTCTTGTTTATGCATTTCTCACCCCATATAAATCCACATCCTATGAGGAAAGAAACTATGTCTGTTACTTTTTCTGTTAGAAATAAATTTTAAATAAATATTAAAAGAATGAATCATATACCTGAATTTCAGTTACACTATCTAAACAACCACAAAATGTTCATTCCCATCTTCCATGCTTTTGAGAATGACCTTGTAACATCTTCCTATTTTAAAAATCTATGCTTGCTAGAGGAAAAGATTTACTTCATTCAATAGTGAATTATTTCACCTATTTATTCATTCACTCACCAAATATTTGTCAATTTCTTAATATATGCTACACATTGTTCTATGTTTTGAGGATAGAGTAATATACACAGTAGATGAGGACTCTGCTTTTAAGGTGGTTTCATTCTTATGGAGACACACCATAAGCAAATACATAAAAATACCATACTACCACAAATTTATATTGTTTTAAATGTCTCTTTGTTCTTCTTTAAACTTGGTAGTGATTTAGATATGGGGGCTGAAGTTAGCAAGGAAGAACTGGTGTGTTCTGCTCTTTATTGCTGCCACTACATGATACAGTCTTTGAGCTTTGCAATTTCAGAATTTGAAGATTTTTCAAATTTTTGTAGCTTTCTTAACCTGTTTGTATAAAAAGCACTGCCAAATGAATACCTAAAATAAATTTTCATTTATGTGGACTGGAGGTATGACTTTGCAAATGAGCAACTTTGCCAGGAAACTGATGAGAGGTATATTTTAAAAGGTCTTAGTCTTATAATAGAGACCATGTCCTAAATGAGAAAACTGAAGGGAAAAATATACAGCTTTAGAGTGAAAAATGCTGTTTAGAAGTCAGTAAAATTTAATCAGAGACCATTTTCTGCAATGACATGTGTCAGCCTACTACTGAAAAATCAGCAAGGGGGGAAAAAATGATCCGTTCAATGACAAAAAAACCTCTTTTTATAAATTCAGAAAATGTCATACCTTCCAGAGTTGTCACAGTTAATTATGGCAGGCTAGGAAGACTAAAAATATCATGACAGTTTCTCATAATTACTCTCTCACTTGGAATAATTTCCCCTCTACATGTCCTTCAAGATTCAGCCTAGGGAACCCATCTTTTGTGAACTCCTTTTCTGAACCCTTTGCTTAAAACATTTATTCTTTCCTCAGTTACTAATGTACTTTTTAGAAAGGTCCACTAATTCAAAGAATACATTGCATTTTGATTATATTTTATAAATGTTCCTCCTTGATTGTAATCTTCTTGAGTCCATGTGTATCATAAATCTCCAGAAGTTATCTTTCTGCAGTGAATGGAATAAATAACTATAGTCTATTGTCTATACTTGCATTAGCAAGCATATTATTCTAAAGTGATTTTTTTAAGTCACTTTTAAAATGGCTAAATAACATTGCTTAATTAAGGTTATATATTTTTATATTTATGTTCTTCAATTTTATGTGGGTAATGCTTTTGAACTGTGGTGTTGGAGAAGACTCTTGAGAGTCCCTTGGACTGAAGGAGATGCAACCAGTCCATTCTGAAGGAGATCAGTCCTGGGATTTCTTTGGAAGGAATGATGCTAATGCTGAAACTCCAGTACTTTGGCCACCTCATGCGAAGAGTTGACTCATTGGAAAAGACTCTGATGCTGGGAGGGATTGGGGCAGGAGGAGAAGGGGACGACCGAGGATGAGATGGCTGGATGGTATCATGGACTCGATGGACGTGAGTCTGAGTGAACTCCGGGAGATGGTGATGGATAGGGAGGCCTGGCGTGCTGCGATTCATGGGGTCGCAAAGAGTCGGACACGACTGAGCAACTGAACTGAACTGAAAATTAACTCCATAAGGCACTTATCTATCTTTATTGAATTTGTTCAGTATGATGAAATAGAATATTTAATACATTTTAATGTATCATAAAATATTTTAATATCAAATATTATAGTTGCCTTTCCATACTGCCAGCAACATATTTAGGCAATGATGATAATGATGATGACGAAGTATTTCCTTGAAGGAAAACAAATATGTCATCCCTAACAATAAAATACTTAATGGGATTTGCAGCAAAAAACCATATTGGGAGCAGGAAATTCTTTAGGATGGACAACTTGTCTCACTTGTTTCACAGAAAGTAAAAAATGGCAAACAACTGGCTTATTTGTGAACAAGGCAAGTGGATACAGAAATAATTTTTAACTAAACCTAAGTGATAAGGAAGTCCAAGATAAGATAAAAAGACAGCAGAAAAAGAACAGGAAAAAAATATGGACTAGATTTTATAATCTTTCCTTTCCTCATTCATTTGCTACAAAATCATGTGTAGAAAATTGGTTCCTGAAAGACAAATAACATAGAAATGGAAAATTCAGATTTGGAAAAATCAGACAATTACAGTCTAAGCTTATTTGCTATACTTTCTCTTAGCACTGTAATGCTTTCTGAAATATTTATTTTTTAACAAGGTAACTTATAGGCTACCAAACATATTTGTGATAAAGCTTGTCAAAAGGATTTCTTTTCTAAATCAGTGTTTTTTAAACTGCTGGTCTGGGTGTAGGGACTGTAAGGAAGGCTCATGATGAAGGGGATGTATATATATATATAAATAACTGATTTTCATTGATATATGGCAGAGACCACTGCAACACTGTAAAGCAAGTATCCTCCAAAAAATAAATAAGCTGTTGGTCATAATCTTTTAGTGAGTTGTAAGATTTAGCATTGCTTTATTAATTTTTTATTTTAATTTTGTATATTTTATATATACAAATAAACACAAATGTATGCTCTGTGGCAAATGCTTTTTTTTTGGTTGTTGTTGTTGTAGTAAAAATATTGGAAGCTATCATATTAAAGAGCCTGAGTAATTTGATTATGTATGGAAACATTTGAATTCCCTGAGGCAAGATTAACTCAAGGTATAAATGAAATAATTGAATGCTTATAACATGTTGACTGAGGAATATAAGCAATATTTCCTCAGGAATTTAACTCCTCAAATAGTGGCCAAAGCACCACACTCTTTTCTTAAAGTCTCATCATCAGTACTTGTTTTTTTCAGTTTTATGGAGATATAATTGACATATTGTGTGTGTTTACAATGTGTTGACTTGCTACATCTTTAAATGCAAAATCATTACCACCATAGTTTTAGCTACTATTGACATCCCATCACATAGTTACTATTTCTTTTTTGTGATCAGCACACTTCAGATCTAAAAATTTGCCTTCAATATTCATGGATCAATCAACCATGGATGAAAAATATTTGGAAAAATCTAATTGCAGAAAGTTTCAAATGGTGAAACTTGAATTTGTTATGTATCATCAAAAATTAAAAAACCATTTACATTGTATGGTTGCCAGGAGGGAAGGACGGAGGGAAGGGACAGTTAGGGAGTTTGGGATGGACAGGTACACATTGCTCTGTATTAAATGGATAACCAACAAGAACCTGCTGTATAGCACAGGAAACTCTGCTCAATGTTATGTGGCAGCCTGGGTGAAAGAGGAATTTATGGGAAAATGGATACATGTATATTTATGGCTGAGTCCCTTTGTTATCCACCTGAGACTTTTGCAAAATTGTTCATTAGCTATACTCCAGTACAAAATAAAAAGTTTAATTAAAAAGATAATATAAAATAAATAATCCAGTGATGATTTAAAGTATATGGGAGGATGTGCATAGGTTATATGCAAATAGGTCAGTTCAGTTCAGTTCAGTTCAGTCTCCCAGTCGTGTCCGACTCTTTGCGACCCCATGAATCACAGCACGCCAGGCCTCCCTGTCCATCACCAACACCACACACAAAAATAAACTCAAAATGGATTAAAGATCTAAATGTAAGACCAGAAACTATAAAACTCCTAGAGGAGAACATAGGCAAAACACTCTCCGACATAAATCACAGCAGGATCCTCAATGATCCGCCTCCCAGAATACTGGAAATAAAAGCAAATATAAACAAATGGGATCTAATTAAAATTAAAAGCTTCTGCACAACAAAGGAAACTATAAGCAAGGTGAAAAGACAGCCCTCTGAATGGGAGAAAATAATAGCAAATGAAGCAACTGACAAACAACTAATCTCAAAAATATACAAGCAACTTATACAGCTCAATTCCAGAAAAATAAATGACCCAATCAAAAAATGGGCCAAAGAACTAAATAGACATTTCTCCAAAGAAGACATATGGATGGCTAACAAACACATGAAAAGATGCTCAACGTCACTCATTATCAGAGAAATGCAAATCAAGACCACAATGAGATACCACTTCACACCAGTCAGAATGGCTGCGATCCAAAAGTTTAATTTTTTAACAGTATTTTTTTTAACTTTTAGACTCTTTCTAGGGTATAACATCTTTCCTCTGATTTTAATCATTACCTATATAGATGCTGATGATTAGCAGATTTGTAAGCCCTACCCTCACATCTCTCCAAACTCTAGCTTCCACACAAATAAGGATCTCAAGTCTACGTACTGATGCAGAACTACTGATTCTCCTCACTCTCCAGCTAAATCTGCTCAAGCTGTTATAGCTTCAGGATTGGGAATAGCATCCATCCAGTTGTTCAAGTGCAACTAGAAGTGATTTCTGATTTGTTTTCCCCCTGTTCTCCGTATCCTTTCCATTGTCTAGTCCTGTTGACTTTCCAAAATCACACTTCCTTCTACATTCATTAGTAACACTCCTGTTCAAAGCACCAAAATTCCTTCTCTTCTATCAAATCTCCATAATTTCATCCTTGTCCCTCCCTCCTACATTTATTACATAAAAGCCAAAGAGAACTGTGACTTGTATCACTCTGACTTAAATACCTCCAGCGCCTTCATATCACAATTAGAATAAAATATAAGTAACTCACCCTACGTTAAAAATACACACATGATCTAGTCTCTGCCTTTACACTTGCTCAGCTAAAGCAGAAGTTCTCAAGCTGAGCACCATTGGCAATTTGGGCCAAATAATTCTTTGTTGTGGGTTGCTGTCTTACAAGTGGTAAGCTAATCGTCCAGTTATTATTACTCACAGCGTTTACTTTCACTCTTAATGTGCCCTGATTAGGGGGACAACTGTATGGTCGCCTTACTCTTCATCCTTTGCTTCACCATTCTGCTTCATCATTGTATGTATGCATATGTTTTGTTTTGAACTTACCAGGTTTACTTCAGGCTTAGGGTCTAACTTCCCTCAAAAGCCTTTTTTTTTCTATTTGGATCTCAGTTTATGGTATTCCTTTTCTGATCAAATTCAAAATAAAACAGCAATCCAATCATTCCCTACCCAATTAGGATATCATTGCCTGATAAGATTGTATATTAGCATATTAGTTTGAATCAGTCTCTCACCAACCACGTAGACTAGAATAGATGCTTTGCCTGTCCGCTTAGAGGAGCTTCCCTGATAGCTCAGTAGATAAAGAATCTGCCTGTAATGCAGGAGACCCTGGTTTAATTCCTGGGTTGGAAAGATCCACTGGAGAAAGGATAGGCTACCCTCTCCAGTATTCTTGGATTTCCTTTGTGGCTCAGCTGGTAAAGAAGCCACCTGCAAAGTGGGAGATCTGGGTTTGATCCCTGGGTTGGGAAGACCCCTTGGAGAAGGGAAAGGCTACCCATTCCTGTTTCTGGCCTGGAGAATTCGATGGGGTCACAAAGAGTTGGACTGGACTGAGTGACTTTCACTTTCTCCTGCTTAGACAGTGGTTGGTCCACAGCCTTCCTCCCAATGAGGTTCAACTTCTGTGTTTTGTATCATTATCACATTCTATATGTTTATTTCATGGCACTTTTCACAAATATTAATTTTTTATTAGTATAATTATTTATTCTTATAAATTCCATGAGGATGGGATCTGTGTCTATCTGTCTCAGCTCTGAAAGGGAGAATTTGTACCTTTGTAGAATGCACTGCTTATGTATTTTACGTGTACAATCAAATGAATCAGTGAATCACAATCAGTTCATAGGTATACAAGTGCATAATTGGGACATCCTTGGGAAAGCACATGATCTGACTGTAAAGTTCAATGTGAATTGTTCAAGGTAAGCACATACTTATCCTTGAGAAAATTTCACATACATTATTTCATAAAATTCCAGTCTTATGTGTGATTGTTTTACTATCCTTTCCCAAGTGATTTTATGAACATCATTAAGGCTTAGCTTCATTGGTAATTATAAATAATAGGGAAAACATGTGCTTACTTAATTCCTTACATTGAATTTCCCTTATAAATATTACAGTTTTCCATTCTCTGATATCACATGAGAAGTCAAGAAGAAGACCAAGGTCAAAGCAGTCAGGAGGCCACAAGCTCCATAGCATCCCTCAGACAGGCTTGCTCTCCTCAGTGAACATGCCTGAATGACAAGAGGGCCTCAGAGTCACTGTGGTATAGTAAGCATCACACTTGCTCCTGAATGACCCATTTCCAGTCACAGCTGATTATTTTCCTCTCAGTAATAGTTTCCTCTTACTAAAACTATACTATTTTAATGACAAAAGAAGTTGGCAAAGACCTGTAAATATAGGTTCAGAAACATGAACATTAAATCTTAAAAGGGGAAACATGCAAAAGCTAAATGAATAACTGAATCAGGGAAGGGAAGAAAACCAAGGAAGGATTCATCTGCCCTTTGAAGGCATATCTTGTTTTATCACCTTTCACTTCATTGTGCTTGGGTGCTTAGTAGCTCAGTCGTGTCCAACTCTTTGCGACCCCATGGACTGTAGCCCACCAGGCTCCTCTGTCCATTGGATTATCCAGGAAAGAATACTGGAGTGGGTTGCCATTTCCTCCTCCAGGGGATCTTCTCAGCTCAGGCATTGAGCCCACGTCTTGTGTGTGTCCAGTACTGCAGGCAAATTCTCTATCCGCTGAGCCATCAGGGAAGTCCCAGCCCTTAAACATATTGTGCTTAAGAGATATTACGATTTTCATAAATTTAAAGTGTATGGCAACCCTGTATAAATAAAGTCTATAGGTACCATGTTTCCAACAGCATTTGCTTACTTCATGTCTCTATTATACTGTGGTAATTGTCATGATATTTCAAAAATTTTCATAATAATTATGCTTGTAATGGTGATCAGTGATTTTTGATGTTACTACTATGACTCACTGAAAGCTCAGGAGATGCTGAGAATTGTTCAGCAATAAAGTATTTTAATTAACATATGTAGGTTATGTTTTTAAAGATAATATACACTTATTAGGCTATTGTTTGATGTAAACAATTTTATATACACTGGGAAGGCAAAAGTTCATATGACTCGCTTTATTATGAAATTTGTCTTATTGTGGTGGTTTGGAACCAAACTAATGATATTTCTCAGGTATACCTGTATACTGTCTATATGCTGTCTGTATACGTATATGTATGCCATCTGTATACAGGTATATCTGTATATGCTGTCTGTATGCTGCCTGTATACTAACAAAGGTCCATCTAGTCAAGCTATGGTTTTGCCAGTAGTCATGTATGGATGTGAGAGTTGGACTAAAAAGAAAGCTGAGAGCTGAAGAATTGATGCTTTTGAACTGTGGTGTTGGAGAAGACTCCTGAGAATCCCTTGGACATCAAGAAGATCAAACAGTCAGTCCTAAAGGAGTTCAGTCCTGAATACTGATTGGAAGGACTGATGCTGAAGCTCCAATACTTTGGCCACTTGATGCAAAGAGCTGACTCACTGGAAAAGACCCTGTTGCTGGGAAAGATTGAGGGCAGGAGGAGAAGAGTACGACACAGGATGAGATGGCTGGATGGCATCACCAACTTGACGGACATGAGTTTGAGCAAGCTCTGGGAGTCGGTGATGGACAGGGAAGCCTGGCTGCTGCAGTCCATGGGGTTGCAAAGTCACACGACTGAGTGACTGAACTGAACTGATACCTGTATAAAGTTACTCAAGATTAAGATTTAAAAAAAATCAGTGTGTTAAGTACAGTCATATTTTTTTTTTCAAGGAGAAGAAAATTTGTACAAAAAGCTGAACAAGACATAAGAGAGCAGCTACTGAGATACAGAATGATGGATAGAGAACATTATAATACAAATGAGTTTTAGGGTCCCAGGCTGGTTGGACTATATCCCAGATCCTGAAAGAACTTTGGACTGAAACCTGATCTAACATCTGCTTTCTCAGGGATTCACTGCAAGACCGAAAACAAATATATTTTTGAAAACAAAAATATAAACAATATATTTTCACTTTTAGAGAAGAGAAGTATATACATAAGTCCTTAGACTACATAAATCAGTGATCTCATTAAACACAACAAAGTGCAAAAACACATTTATGAAATACTGGTTAGCGTTAACAAGTGGAAGATGCCGACATCACTGAGGGACAACCTGGGCTTATGAAGAATTAGCATAGCTCAGTTGGTAAAGAGTCTGCCTGCAGTGTAGGAGACCCTGGTTCAATACCTGGGTTAGGAAGATTCCCTGGAGAAGGGAGAGGCTACCCACTCCAGTTTCTTGGGCTTCCCTTGTCGCTCACCTAGTAAGGGATCTGTCTGCAATATGGGAGACCTGGGTTTGATCCCTGGGTTGGAATGATCCGAGGAGAAGGGAAAGGCTGCCCACTCCAGTATTCTGGCCTGGAGAATTCCATGGACAGTCCATGGGGTCACAGCCAGGCATGACTGAGTGACTTTCACTTTCACTGAGCAAAGTCAAGTTAATGCATTTTCTTCTTTGATTACAATAGTGTTCTGTAAGATCAGGGAAATGTGAAACAGAGGAGACATTTAGACCCAACATCAGAACCTTAAGGACAGAAGAAAATAAACTATATATTAACTTTTGTTCTGTGGAATAAAACTTGTGGTTGTTTATATGCAGTTCATTAACAGTAGAATGATCTTCTCCATTTTTCTATATATATTTTTTCTTTCTAAATCTGCTCAGATTTGCTATGGTTGATGTAATTCTTGCTCTTAAGTAATCTCCCCTTTTGAAAGTCAAGGATGTCAGAGCTGTCCTTTCTTTGCCTTGCCCCTAATATAGCTGGGAGTGAAGCTTATTGGCTAAGTCTTACATAAAACTATGACCTAGCATTTCACCTGCGAAATGGCAGCAATAATATCAATATCAGAGGCTTTTAGGGCAGAGAGACTGGGATAAAATGAAACTAAGTATGGAAAAACAAGAGATAATGAGATGTCCAGTAAATAGGAGATCCTTTTCCATGCTGACCATTTTGAAAAGAATATACAAACTTCTCTGAGATTATAGAAGAGCATAAATAACTCTCTCAATGGAGTTATGACTACAAAAAAGTTTAACAATATCTGCTTGCTTAAGACAAGGGGAAATGGGTACATCTGAGAGCATATTCTGCTTCTGGGCACCATGCAAACTGGGGTACATAAAAAGAAAGTGGCAGATGGCCAAAAAGCACATGAAAAGATGCTCTACATCACTAATTAGCAGAGAAATGCAAATGAAAACTACAATGAGATTTCACCTTACACAGATCAGAATGGCCATCATCAAAAAATCTACAAATGACAAGTGCTGGGGAGGGTTTGTAAAAAAGTGAGAACGGTATGAAGTTCCTTAAAATAAAAAAATAAATCTAGAACTAGCATTTGATCTAGCAATTCCTCTCCTGGTCATTTATCCAGAGAAAACTATAATTCAAAATGATACATGTACCTTAATGTTCACTGCGGCACTATTTAAAAGAGTAAGATGTGGAAACAGTCTAAGTGTC
The DNA here is from genome assembly GCA_006410675.1 of Oreotragus oreotragus. Classification (NCBI taxonomy): domain Eukaryota; kingdom Metazoa; phylum Chordata; class Mammalia; order Artiodactyla; family Bovidae; genus Oreotragus; species Oreotragus oreotragus. The sequence goes on along the minus strand of SJYX01005576.1, from coordinate 257,557 downwards.
CATTGACAGAGGAACAGATAAAGAAAATGTGGTACATATATACAGTATTACTAAGCCATAAAAAGAACAAAATAATGCCATTTGCAACAATGTGAGTGGACCTAGACATTATCATACTTAGTGAAGTAAATCAGACAGAGAAATAGAAATACTGTAAGATATCATGTATGTATGAAATCTAATTTTGAAATGACACAAGTGAAGTTATTTATTTACAAAATAGAGACAGACTCAAAGACCTCAAAATCAAACTTCTGGTTCCCACAGGAGAAATGTGTGTGTATGGGGTGGAGAGGAGGAGTGATAAATTAGGAGACTGCAATTAACACACGCACACTACTATATATAAAAATAGGATCTACTATTCCTATCTAAAAATAGGAACTAATAAGGATCTACTGTATAGTACTGAGAACTCTAATTAATATTCTGTAATAACCTACATGGGAAAAGAGTATGAAAAAGAATGGATATATATATATANAGAGAGAGAGAGAGAGTCAGACAAGCATATACCAATAAAAACATTTAGAGGCATTACAATATCAATGTCCACATAAAAAGGGAAACAATAGTGAGCTTCAAATTTTTGTTTACTGATAATGCCTTAAACATTGTCCTGAGTCATGATTATTAAGAATGGAATAGGAAGAATCAAATTACCTGAACTATTCATAAGCTATATTCTCCTGTCCCTGACCACTTTCCTATGTAAAGCTCTTTTCTAAGAAACCCAGGATTCTGACTTTAGATATCATTTGCTTTTTCTCTATAAACAGAAAACAGATGTGAGTTTCAGCATTCTTTATTGTGCTGAACCAATCTGGATGCTGAACAGCTCAATTCCAAGAATATTAGTAGCATAACAGTCTGCAGTTATACAATTGCTGGCATGTTTCTACTCATCACATATTAAGTCAAGAGAAACACTAACTTCTGGTATTATGCTATAGACCAATAACAAGTCACCCCCAATAATATAAAGTTTTGTGTTAAAGTAATATATATTTGCTTTAGAAAATGAAACCTCCTAAAAAGGGTAAAGATGGAGGGCCACTGTGAAGCAAACAGTGCTCTTAGGAGCACAAGGTAGGTGTCAGTTTACTGGAGTTAAGGTTGATCCTTTGAAAGGAAAAGAGAGGTATATTAGATGCCACTTGCAGAAGCAATCTCTCTCCTTCTGTTTGCTCCCTTATCTCCCTTGTTTATTTTGATTTTTAATTTTGTCACCTGGCTTCTTCTACTTCATTAATTCTTGGCCCATCAGAGCTACCTTTAAATGTAACAATCACCTCCCAATTCTATACTACCAATAAGCTGTGGACAGATAGTGAGTTAATAAGACACAAATAGTCAGCAAATTCGTTGGCGGGCAGAGGGCAGTGAGTTTGGCTTGTTCTGTTGAAGGAGAACCTCCTTTTCCTACCTATTTTAACACATAGAGCAAAAGTGTGTAATAACAGAATATAACACTGATGCACAAATAGGTCAAATGAACAAAACAGGAAGATCAGAAATAGAATCAAAAAAATATTTGTTACTTAGTTATGACTTCCCTGGTGGCTCAGACGGCAAAGCGTCTGTTTACAGTGCGGGAGACCCGGGTTCAGTCCCTGGGTTAGGAAGGCCCCCTGGAGAAGGAAATGGCAATCCACTCCAGTACTATTGCCTAGAAAATCCCATGGATAGAGGAGCCTGGTAGGCTACAGTCTATGGGGTCACAAAGAGTCGGACACAACTTCACTTTCACTTTCACTTTATGTCTTTTATATTGACAAATATGATATTTAATATATAAATTACATTTAGGTCATGAATAGACATGCTATAGATAATTATATTACTAATTAAATCAACTTGGGAATCTGTGTAATCATCTAGGAGAAAAGAAATCTGTATCCTTTTGAAGATTTAAGCATAAAATAATAAAACTCAAATTTAAATGGAAAATTATTGAATAAAGTTAGTGAGAAAGATCTTTTCAAAGTATTACATAAAATCCAGTAGCCACAAAAGAAAAGACTTGATTCATTCTAATATAAGAAAAAAAGAAGGGAAAGAAAAAAGGAAGGAAGGAAGGAAGGGGAGGGGGAGGGAGGGAGAAAGCAAAGAAGCAAAGGAGGATTTCCAGTTTGGCAGGAACTACCATAATCAACGACAAAATGCAAAGCCAAAAGAAAAAAAAAAAAAAAACTATTTGAACCTCAAAGGCCTAAATTCCTTTATATATAAACAACTTCTACAACCATTAAAAAAAAATGATCAGTAACTGAATAGAAAGCTCATGAAGGGACATTACGAGTCCACAGGAAAGAAAAACAGATATTAAACATATGACAAGTTGCTCCATGTCATTCACCACAAAATAAATTAAAAAGTACAGGACTAGCATCTTTTTCTTCTAAGTCCAAACAAAGACAAATTAGTTTGATTAAGCAACATGCTATCTCAAAGAGACTGGAGAAAGAGAAGTTGTGGAGAGAGTTTAAGCATTTAAAATGGCACTACTTGGGGAGTGACAAAGGCAACCTCCAGATCTACAAAGGTACATATATCAAACTCAGATGTTTTCCTTCTGGAGATTTATCGCACTTACTATTTAAATAACATATTGTAAGCAAATAAACAAAAAATACCTAAGTGCAAATCCACAGCAGAGATGTCATTGTCATATTACGTTACCTGCAATCTATGGAAAGAGAAATATGCTATACAGTTGTAAGAAGTATGCAAATGCTCTGCAGATACTAAAATAAAATAATCTTGATTTTAGAAGATCCATTACTAAGTGGAAAAGCAAAATACAGAACAGTGTGTACTATCAGCTGTTATTTATACAAAAAAAGGGGGCATGTTGTTTATAATAGCCAGGACATGGAAGCAACCTAGATGTCCATCAGCAGACGAATGGATAAGAAAGCTGTGGTACATATACACAAGGGAGTATTACTCAGCCATTAAAAAGAATACATTTGAATCAGTTCTAATGAGGTGGATGAAACTGGAGCCGATTATACAGAGTGAAGTAAGCCAGAGAGAAAAACACCAATGCAGTATATTAACACATATATATGGAATTTAGAAAGATGGTAATGATAACCCTGTATGCAAGACAGCAAAAGAGACACAGATGTATAGAACAGACTTTTGGATTCTGTGGGAGAGGGAGAGGGTGGGATGATTTGGGAGAATGGCATTGAAACGTGTATACTGTCATGTAAGAAACAAATCACCAGTCTAGGTTCAATACAGGATACAGGATGCTTGGGGCTGGTGCACTGGGATGATCCAGAGAGATGATATGCAGAGGGTAGTGGGAGGGGGGTTCAGGATTGGGAACTCATGTACATCCATGGTGGATCCATGTCAATGTATGGCAAAACCAATACAGTATTGTAAAGTAAAAAAATAAAATAAAGGAAAAAAATAAAATGATAAGTAGAAAAATATGTTACCTTAGACATGTTTCTATTTCACTAATTCAATCAAAATATACTGATATGTTTGATATGTCTAATATGATTGGAAGCATGTTAGGTACTTGGGGTATAGTGGTAATCAACCAAACCCAAAACAATCCTTGTTCTCCTGCAAAATTTGTATTTTATTTTTCAACAAACTGCTACAAGGAAAAATTTAAATGAAAGTTTCAGAAGTAGTCTGAGGATTTTATTTAGAATAATGGTGAAATATGTTCAAGGAAAATGGCTTTTTACAAAATATTTTATATCATGCCACATTTCTCAATTTGTCTTCTTATTTTTACAATAAATCTCCATAGTTTTCTTCATCTAGATATTACTTAATTTAGTCTCATTTGCATTGTTCATAAATAAATGGGGACAGTAATAATTATTTTATCATGTATTTATCAGAGTTAAATGACAACCTATACAATGTATATGAATGTACCTGGTAAAGTCTCTTGTGTGACCTAGAATAGGTCCTTAATGTTATTTATATCCAACTCAGCTTGTATTATAGAAAATATTTGAGCTTTCACTTCCTCATTGTTCATTCTTAATTAAGGGGCAGTATTCACAAATTATCCATAAAACACTCCTATTGGGCCTAGAAAGTGTTCCTGGACCACTGATGTGGGCTATGCCCAACATTTGGAAATTTCCTGCAGGTATAATCATAGACGGAGAAGGCAATGGCAACCCACTCCCCTACTCTTGCCTGGAAAATCCCATGGACAGAGGAGCCTGGTAGGCTGCAGTCCATGGGGTCGCAAAGAGTCGGACACGACTGAGCGACTTCACTTTCACTCTTCACTTTCATGCATTAGCGAAGAAATGGCAACCCACTCCAGTGTTCTTGCCTGGAGAATCCCAGGGCTGGGGGAGCTTGGTGGGCTGCTGTTTATGGGGTCGCACAGAGTTGGACACGACTGAAGAGACTTAGCAGCAGCAGCGTAATCATAGAGCATTGCTGTGAAGACAATAAATTAGGGAAAACTGAAAGCCTGATAACCTCTTCATGGTTTTAAACACAGTGGGAATCAAGTGTTTATTGGCCAGATCCACATTAATTTGCTCATCAAATTTCTTAAAAGGACTGAAGTTTTTAAGATTCCAAAGAAAATGGAGACAATGTACATACTATCCAGTACAAATGAACAGTTAAACTCTATTCATAGGGAGAGATTGAAAAGTTAAGAGACCAGCAACTTAGAAGATCCAGTGCCTGATCTCAAAAGTTTATTCTCACATAAAAAGAATCATCAGGTCATCAAAAATTCATTTTAACTGCTCAGAATTTTATCAGTACTTGTTAGTAAGTAGGCTATGCACCTTGTATTGTATTGCTTAATACAGCATTATATCCCAAACTGTAGTAACTATTCACCCATCTTTTTACCTGTTTTAAGTTGAATCTTTAATCATACTGCTAGCCATGATGGAGAATGTCTTGCCTTTAACTCATGAAAAATCAAGCAAACAAAGAATAGATAAATCCATCTAGATAATGAATGAATAAATCAATTAAAAAGGTTCTTTTTGTAAAAAATATTATAAAGCCACTTACTCTGTGTTATTTGGTCCTTGAAATGTCAGTTCCTTGGCTTAATAATAAAAAACACAAACATTTTATTGGTCCCTAAGGGAAAGTATCAATATTTAAAAAGGTAAAGGGTACAAGCAGCAGATTTGAATTTAACTTGTTAGAAGCTGAGTGATTTTGATGGGCTAATTAAATTCTCTGAATCATTTCTTCAACTATAGAATGGCCACGAATAAGGGTGGATAAACAATGAGGAAATAAAGATAGAGGCATAGTCAATGTCTGCCACATGCTGTGTTCTCCTTGCATGAAAACACCCCAGCTGAAATTAAAGATATAACCTAAGTATTAAGGGAAAACCCAGAACTCTGAGTCTCTGCTTACTGTCAACTATGTGGTCAATATTTATACTTTTCTGCCTCACCTTTATGACCCACATTATGAGAGGCTATTTAAAATTGGTGTGTCCAATTTTTTAAAGTAGATAAAAAATGAGAGTTACCAAAAAAAATTAGAAATGAAGATGGTAATAGCTGAAATTATTCCATTTCATGTCAGTTACACAAGAGTGAAATTGTTCTATCATGCTCTCTCAAAACAAAGTAGCTCTCTCAAGGAAAGGAGGATGAGGGGTGTGCAACTGGATACAGCATTGTGTTGGTCATCTCTTAAAATCAGCATCATACAAAACACCTTCAAAGAAAGCAGTAATACTGCTGTTTATCTCCAAAACATAACAGCTTATGTGCACAGAAGATAAATAAATAGATGCATTTAGGAAAAGTCTTATTAACACAGGTGAAAATCAGTATGTCATTCTGTATTTTGCAGGAGGTAGTGATAACTCTCTATTGATGCATGTAATGTTATTTGCTGTGGTTTAAATTTATCCAAAATAGAGTATGAGGAGGGAATATGAACAGCTGTGAGCAAGGTAACCTCAGATGCCCTGTACACCCTTGGGTAAAGGCCGATTTAGTCTTGTGGTAACTGTTATCACTGACTCAATAGACATAAGTTTGAGCAAGCTCCAGACGTTGGTGATAGACAGGGAAGCCTGGCGTGCTGTAGTCCATGGGGATGCAAGGAGTTGGACATAACTGAGCAACTGAACTGAACTATTTCTTTGCTTTTAATCTTCAGATACTCTTGGCAATTTTTCCAACATTTTCCTTTCAATTCTTCATTATACTCACTCAAAGTGTACCACTTGGAAGTTTCCAAATTAAAAGGCCATTGGAATATTCACTAAAGCTTATCTGCACATAGATTTTCAGTGAAAATGGCAACACATTATGGATAGCAGAAGAACACTACATCAATTTATAAATCTGTTGTGTGGGGTGCCATCCTCATGCATAAGTAATTAGTCAAATATGTTTATTTTTATGTTTATAGAAATAAACAGCAAAATATTGTGTATATAAAACTAAACTGTATTGAAGACTGAACCTGCTCAAGCTATCAACAGCTTATGTGAGTAGCAAGAACCCTATTAAAATCCCTCAAACCAAAGAGAATGGAGAAGGGTGGAACCAGAGCACCCTTTCTGAGCTGAAGCCTCCCAGAGCAGATTATCCCATGGGCTACTCAACTTCTGGTTTACACCAACCACAGGTGTAGGTGCCCTGTAGGCAGTGAATGAGAGCACTGCTAGGATTTCCTATTCAGAGAGGTAGGTGTGGGCAGAGTGGAGGTCTCTTTGCCTCCAGAGTGGAGGATTAAAAGCTTAGATGTAAGCACATATACTATAAGACTCTTGGCAGAAAATTGGTATAACATTCCCTGATATACATAATAGCAGTATCTTTTTAAATCCACCTCCTGGAATAATGAAAATGAAAAGAAAAATAAAGAAAAAGAACTTAATTAAACTTAAAAGATTTTGCACAGCAAAGGAAACCATAAACCAAAAAGACAATCCACAGAATGGGAGAAAATATTTGCAAACAATATGAACAGTAAGGGATTAATCTCCAGAATATATAAACAGTTCAATATATATGTGTGTGTGTGTGTGTGTGTGTGNCAGTCCATTCTGAAGGAGATCAACCCTGGGATTTCCTTGGAAGGAATGATGCTAAAGCTGAAACTCCAGTACTTTGGCTACCTCTAGAGAAGAGTTGACTCATTGGAAAAGACTCTGATGCTGGGAGGGATTGGGGGCAGGAGGAGAAGGGGACGACTGAGGATGAGATGGCTGGATGGCATCACGGACTCGATGGGCATGAGTCTGAGTGAACTCCGGGAGATGGTGATGAACAGGGAGGCCTGGTGTGCTGCGATTCATGCGGTCGCAAAGAGTCAGACATGACTGAGCGACTGAACTTAACACAGCAGGTACTCAATAATTGTTCTCCTTACTTCCTTCTCTCCACCTTGAATACCACATTTCATTTTTTGTTTCCTACCTAAAATTAGTTATTTTTCACTTAAATGTCTACAAATCTGTTGTTCAGGCGCTAAATCATGTCTGACTCTTTGTGACCCCATGGACTGCAGCACCCAGGCCTCCCGGTCCCTCACAATCTCTGAGTTTGCCCAAGTTCATGTCCATCGAGTCGATGATGCTACACAAACATCTCATCCTCTGCTGACCTCTTCTCCTTTTGCCTTCCATCTTTCCCAGTATCAGGGTCTTTTCTAATGAACTGGCTGTTTACATCAGGTGGCCAAAGTATTACACAAATCTACAGCTGGTTAATTTCCATTAGTTGCTCTGACAAATGTCAAATCATTAGCTTTACTATGCAACCCATCAGTAAGGTCTCTATAAGGAATCCCTCATAACTCCCTCCTTTCTTCATCATACAGCATCCATTTCTTTGGTACTGTGGTAAATGTTAACAGTACTAAGAAGGATAGCATATGGTTCCTGCCCTTAAGAATCTCAGCTTCTAGTAGGAGAGACAGACATGCAAGCAAGTAAAATACACTTCAATAAATGATCATTAAAATACATGCAAAGTTTAAACTATCCCTTAATTTTACAGTGTACTCTTTAAACCACGCAAAATATCCATATCAAATTGATTCAGTAAATATTTGCTTATTACCTGCTATGTGCTAGGCTGATGGAATTTTTTAAAAATAGTCTCTACAAGGACACAATATTTGGGGACAACAATAAAAGTTGAGCTATATGCGACTCAAGAATGTCAGTATGGTGTTCCTGAGACACTGATGTCACCTTCTATTTGTCATTGGAGATGCAGCAATGTGGCTTAGGATAAAGACTTCTGCACTTAATTGGGAATAATGATTCATGGGCTTTAGTGTTTCTTCCTTCATACTTCAAAAATAGCCTCATTTTGGTACAAACCAGTAAGGTACTTGTCTCTCTCAAACTTACACAAAATGCAAAGAGTGAATAACAGAAATATAAAGTACTGAAATTCAGTTCAATTCAGTTCAGTCGCTCAGTCGGGTCCGACTCTTTGCGACCCCATGAATCGTAGCACGCCAGGCCTCCCTGTTCATCACCATCTCCCGGAGTTCACCCAGACTCTCGTCCATCGAGTCCGTGATGCCATCCAGCCATCTCATCCTCGGTCGTCCCCTTCTCCTCCTGCCCCCAGTCCCTCTCAACATCAGAGTCTTTTCCAATGAGTCAACTCTTCTCATGAGGTGGCCAAAGTACTGGAGTTTCAGCTTTAGCATCATTCCTTCCAAAGAAATCCCATGGTTGATCTTCCAAATGGACTGGTAGGATCTCCTTGCAGTCCAAGGGACTCTCAAGAGTCTTCTCCAACACCACAGTACTGAAATTGGATAGGATAAAACCTGTAGAGCAGAAGCACTATCCAGTGTACCTCACATCACAGAGCCTAGTGATCATTTCAGATTCAGTTATAGAAAAAAAGGCATTTCGCAGTAAGATATCTACCCTAAAAGGTTTTCATTGCATTCTCCTTCATGATATTGTTCATGAGCATCACTTCTACATTATGAAGCATTCAAAATCACTGTGAGAAATCTCACCTCACATGGTCTTTCAGATCTAGGAAATGGCTTTTCCAAAAAGATTATCCTATTTCTCAACTAAGAAAAAAGGCAAAGAAAAAGTGAAAGATGACAATGTTAGCCAATCATTCTTTTGTATGGAAACTCAATTCTGACAGGAGGAGAATGTACACCTAATCTTTGTTCCTTTTCCAGGATCAACAAAATTTTATCCCAAGCATGTTAAGTTGCTTCAGTCGTGTTCGACTCTTTGTGACCATATGGACTGCAGCCTTCCAGGCTCCTCTGTTCATGGGATTCTCCAGGCAAGAATACTAGAGTGGGTTGCTGTGCCCTCCTCCAGAAGATCTTCCTGCTCAAGGATTGAACTTGTGTCTCTTACATCTCCTACACTGACAAGCAGGCTCTTTACTTCTAGCACCACTTGGGAAGCTCATCCTAAAGTAAAACAAACTGCAAATGAAAGCAATCAACTCTCTGCACTCAGGAAAGTCAGATATTATTCTGATCTTATTTTTATTACTCTGATTCTCATTTTTTCTGTACTTTTTTGTTTGTTTAGCTTGAGTTTAGAAAAAGTGAAAGTGAGTGAAGTCGCTCAGTCATGTCCGACTCTTTGCAACTCTGTGGACAGTAGCCTACCAGGCTCCCATGTCCATGGGATTCTCCAGGCCAGAATACTGGAGGGGGTTGCCATTTCCTTCTCCAGGGGATCTTCCTGACCCAGGAATCGAACCTGGGTCTCCTGCATTGCAGGGAGATGCTTTACCTTCAGAACCACCAGGGAAGCCCAAAACTTTAGAGATAAACAATCTTTTAAGTTTTCAACATAATGATTTATTGACCACTTTCTTTTAATTTTACTTATGTTGTTCACATAAATTTNGGGTTGCCATTTCCTTCTCCAGGGGATCTTCCTGACCCAGGAATCGAACCTGGGTCTCCTGCATTGCAGGGAGATGCTTTACCTTCAGAACCACCAGGGAAGCCCAAAACTTTAGAGATAAACAATCTTTTAAGTTTTCAACATAATGATTTATTGACCACTTTCTTTTAATTTTACTTATGTTGTTCACATAAATTTCCATTGTTTTGAGTAGCCAAACACTGCTCTGAAACTAAAATCTGCAAAGGCAATCTAAAGTGAAGCAATAAAATTTCATTCCACAGAAATGCAAAGTTCCTCAAGTAATAAAAATATACTAAAGGAGGAAATATTAGAATTAGGAATAGAATTTACCTAAAAATTGCTCTATTATTTTCCATTATTTTGTGCTCCAAAGGGATATAAAAAAAAGTTATAACTGACTTCAGTTTTCAGTTAGTAAAAGAGACAAAACATCTAATGAGAAAAGTCTGACTACTGTTTCCCAGCATAATATACATAAATTCAACATGGGAAGAATGGAAATGGAAACTGAACCAGGGTAATTTTATAGCGATATTTGCTGTTTTTAATATAAGGAAATGTCTAAAACATGGTATTTTGTTTTGGAAACTACTATTTGTTGCTATACTTATATAGTTACTTCGAATATAGCTCTCTAAATGAGGATTTCCCTTGTTTGTTTTAACAGAAGAAAAAAACTTAGTTATAGAGATTAAATGAATTCAGTCCAATTCAGTTCAGTCGCTCAGTCATGTCCGACACTTTGCAACCCCAAGAACTGCAGCACGCCAGGCCTCCCTGTCCAGCACCAACTCCCGGAGTTCACTCAAATTCAGGTCCATCAAGTCGGTGATGCCATCCAGCCATCTCCTCCTCTGTCGTCCCCTTATCCTCCTGCCCCCAATCCCTCCCAGCATCAGAGTCTTTTCCAATGAGTCAACTCTTCTCTAGAGGTGGCCAAAGTACTGGAGTTTCAGCTTTAGCATCATTCCTTCCAAAGAAATCCCAGGGCTGATCTCTTTCAGAATGGACAGGTTGGATCTCCTTGCAGTCCAAGGGACTCTCAGGACTCTTCTGAAACACCACAGTTCAAAAGCGTCAATTCTTCGGCACTCAGCCTTCTTCACAGTCCAACTCTCACACCCATACATAACTACAGGAAAAACTATAGCCTTGACTAGATGGACCTTTGTTGGCAAAGGAATGTCTCTGCTTTTGAATATGCTATCTAGGTTGGTCATAACTTTCTTTCCAAGGAGTAAGCATCATTTAATTTCATGGCTGCAGTCACCATCTGTAGTGATTTTGGAGCCCAGAAAAATAAAGTCTGACACTTTCCACTGTCTGTCTCTTATACACATCTCNGGCGGACCTTAGTCAGCAAAGGAATGTCTCTGCTTTTGAATATGCTATAGGTTGGTCATAACCTTTCTTCCAAGGAGTAAGCGTCTTTTAAGTTCATGGCTGCAGTCACCATCTCCAGTGATTTCGGAGCCTCCAAAAACAAAGTCTGACACTGTTTCCACTGTTTCTCCATCTATTTCCCATGAAATGATGGGACCGGATGCCATGATCTTCGTTTTCTGAATGTTGAGCTTTCAGCCAACTTTTTCACTCTCCTCTTTCACTTTCATCAAGAGGCTTTTTAGTTCCTCTTCACTTAATGCCATAAGGGTGGTGTCATCTGCATATCCGAGGTTATTGATATTTCTCCTGGCCATCTTGATTCCAGCTTGTGTTTCTTCCAGTCCAGCATATCTCCTGCTGTTCAAGCTGGTTTTAGAAAAGGCAGAGGAACCAGAGATCAAGTTGTCAACGTCTGCTGGATCATGGAAAAAGCAAGAGAGTTCCAGAAAAACATCCGTATCTGCTTTATTGACTATGACAAAGCCTTTGACTGTGTGGATCACAATAAACTGTGGAAAATGCTGAGAGAGATGGGAATACCAGACCACCTGACCTGCCTCTTGAGAAATCTGTATGCAGGTCAGGAAGCAACAGTTGGAACTGGACATGGAACAACAGACCGGTTCCAAATAGGAAAAGGAGTACGTCAAGGCTGTATATTGTCAATGGAATGTTACCCAGTTACAAAAAGGAACACATCTGAATCAGTTCCAGTGAGGTAGAGGAACCCAGAACCTATTATACAGAGTGAAGTAAGTCATAGAGACAAAGACAAATATAGCATACTAATGCATACATATAGAATATAGAAAGATGGTACTGACGATCCTACATGCAGGGCAGCAAAGGCACACAGACATAAAGAACAGACTTTTGGACACAGTGGGGGAAAAAAATGTGGGATAATTTTAGAGAATAGCACTGAAACATATACATTAGCATATGTAAAATAGCTAGTGAGAGTTTGATGTATGAAGCAGGGAACTCTGTGACAACCTAGAGAGATGGGTTGGGGAGGGCAGCTGGATGGTACTCAAGAGGGAGGGGACACATGCGTACGTAAGGCCGATTCATGTTGATTATGGTAAAAAACCATCACAATATTGTAAAGTAATTATCTTCCAACTAAAAAAAACAGTCAAAGATGGGCAGAACATCTAAATATACATTTCTCCAAAGATGGCATCCAGATGGCCAAAAGATACATGAAAAGATGTTCAACGTCACTAATTACTAGAGAAAGGCAAATCAAAACTACAATAAGATATATCACTTCATGCTGGTCAGAATGGCCATCATTAAAAAATCTACAAACAGTAACTGTTGGAGAGACTGTGGAGAAAAAATGAACCCTCCTACACTGTTGGTGAGAATATAAATTGGTACAACCAATATGAAGAACAGTATGGAAGTTCTTTAAAAAGCTAAATACAGAACTGCCACATGATCCAGCAAGCCCACTCCTGGGCATATATTTGGAGAAAATATAATTCAAAAATTCACATGCATCCCAATATTCACTGCAGCAATATTTACAATAGCTAAAACATGGAAGCAAAGTGAATGTCTACTGACAGAGGAATGGATAAAGAAGATGTGGTGCATACATACAAAGGACTATTACTCAGCCATAAACAAAATGATGCCATTTGCAGCAACAGGGGTGCACCCAGAGTGTGTCACACTTAGCAAAGTAAGTCACACAGAGAAAGTCAAATACCACATGATATCACTTATATATGGAATCTGAGAAAATGATACAAACGCACTTGTTTACAAAACTGAAACAGACTCACAGATCTCTGAACCAAACTTATGGCTACCAAAGGGGAAATGGCAGAGAAGCGATAACTTAGGAGATTGCAATTAACATATTTATGCTACTATATATAAAAAATACAACAATGACCCACTGTATAGCATAGGGAACGTTATCAATATTCTGTCCACATGTGCCATAGCCCACCAGGCTCCTGTGTCCATGGGATTCTTTAGGCAAGAATATGGGAGTAGGTTGCCACTTCCTCCTCCAGGGGACCTTCCCAGCCCAGGGATCAAACCCGCATCTCCTGTGGCTCCTGCATTGGCAGGCAGATTCTTTACCACTGAGCCGCCTGGGAAGCCCAATTAATATTATGTAGTAACCTATATGGGGAAATAAACTGGAAAAGAAGATATTTTAGATATATATATATATATATATAAATAAATATATAGAGACAAATATATGTTAAAGATTGAATGATATATATATATATATATATATATATATATATATATGTACATATATGAGGATTATCTGAAAATTGCTTAGAACAGTGTCTGGCATGAAGACACATCAAAAAGTGTTTATTATTATCATCCTTTCACATAATTATTGTTAGTAAGTATGGATTGTAAAAAATTAGGAAAACATAAAAATGTTGATAAGAAAAATTAGGAAAACAGAAATATCTTGTTACATTTTGCAATGTGTAATCATATCACATTTTGCAATGCATGGACTTCAAATTATTTTTTAAATAACATATATTAAGTGTAAACATACATATTTTCCAAATTTGAGTGACTGTGCATTCCACATAAAAATTACAGAACAGCTGGAATGCTATGATCTAAAACGAATACTGGTAGTTGTTTCTGAGTGTTGTGATCGTTATAAATGTTTTCTTTCTTGTAAATACGTGTATCTTCCTAGTGTTCTAGAAATAGTGTACATTGGCATGTTTAATTGGTAAAAATTAAGTATTTAGTACAATTTAAATAGGTAGACTTGAAGATATTAGTGACTGGATATCTACAAACAAAATAGATCTGATAGAGTCGGTGGATTTTGTAAGATTCAAAGAGGCATGGTCAAAATCTAACTAATTCTGTTACACTTCTTTCAAGGCCAGAAAAAATAATATGTAAATTTTACACATTAATATATTCTACTAGCATCGTTTTTGCAACTACTTGGAGGACAGAGTAATGTAAGAACTTAAGTATTCTGAGTAGATGTCAGTCAGGAAGACATCCTCTCTCATTAGTAAGAATTAATGGACCAAGACCGAGTGGTTATTAGTTAATGCTTTGTACCTTCAAGAATCGTCTCTTTCTCCATATAATTTATTAATGGAAATTTCCTACCCAAGGCCTTGTAGAGCACCTCTATCAAGAATCCTTCACACTTTTGTATGATTGATACTTGTCATGTTGGGCAGTGTTCAGCCTGTGCAACAGTACACAGCCACAGAACTACATATGAAAAACTCACTGCGTTGTTCTTGCCTAGGTAAGCCTCTCCTGAACAACCCATGTCTTTCCTTCCACTTTAGGTGAATTTTTATTGTCCCCCATTTTGACAAAAGTTCCTTCAACTGTCTTGTATTTTAATGTGTTTCCTTATTTGCATTTGTTTGTACGATTTTTTCTTGCTTTTCTGCAACTGAAGATAGTTGAGGTCAGATAATGTTTCATGCAGCAACACCATGTATTTATAAATGCAATGATAACTGGTAAGATAAAAAATAACGATAATACTAGACAACATTTATTAAGCTTTCACCATGTGTCAAGCACAAACTACTCTGAATGGATTTTATTTAATGCAACAAAAGCTGTCTGCATTAGAGACAATTACTATTTTATTTTATAAAGAAGAAAACTAGAACCCATCAAGGTTAAGCAACTTGCCCCATGTCAAACTATTAGTAAGAGTTTGAGTGAATGAGTGAATTAAAAAAAAATTAATACATTATACACAGTACATTCTTTGGAGCCTGTAATTCAATTTAAATAAATGCAGCTTCCTAAACTATGAGTTTATTGATAGTAGGATTCTTAATTATTACTATTTGAATCCACAGCATGGTGCACTTTATATGTGTTTAATTATTTAGGGGCTAGTGAGTGAATGAATACGGTATGACTTATTTCAGCTATGCATTCAACTCCACTTTTTAATGACTTGCAGGACAGCCTGCTCTGTACTGAGGGTTGTTTTCTTTTTTCAACCAGGGTACCTGAAGGATTCTTCTATAGATAAAGAAACTGTGACTCAATACACTGTGATTTACTCAAGGCCGCATTGCTAAAAGCAAATGGTCACAGGATTAGAATCAAGATCTTTTACACTTCCAATTCAGAGAAATTTTCCTTATGCCCTTTCATCTAGTAGCTGTCACAGTGCACACTTTTCCATATACTACATGAAATCCTGAAAGGCAAGAGGATGGGGTATGTGTGTCTTTGGGAAACTCCTTACCAGTACTCTTTCTGAGTAGAGCTGACTGCAGGTTTTTGGGGAGTGTTTAGATTAACAGGCCTGAGGACCCAGGCTGAGGCCACTGGTCCTATTAGGCATTAAGTTTTTCAGAGTGACATCCTGGCTTCATTTCCTAAATGCATGCAACTTGAGGTATTATTATTGTTTAAAATTAATTGACAAAAGAACACACTTCTGATCATCTGCATTGCCTGGGGGAGAATAATAGAGCAGAGATTTCTACTGCCTGTTTCTTGGGATTCCACTAAATGGAGGATGCATTCAAAAAATGGAGAGAGAAGAAAGAAAAGAGAGAAGGAAAGAGAGGGAGGAGGAAAAGCAGAGGAGGATGTTGGAGGGACTCATTTCCAGGGCATAGAGTCATTCCAAGATATCATAAGCAGCAAATTAAACGATCCTTCAGCAAGAATTTTGACAAGGAAATTTCATTAGGGATTTAAATCTCTATGGAAGCTCAAGTTGCTGCATTAAGATATGAAAATTGTGCAAATATTGCTCCTTAGAATAATGTTTGCTGCAGGTCATTGAGTTTCAGGCAATGAATGTTAGAGTGATAAATGTCATATTGAAAATAACTAGAGGAAGGAAGGGCCTAGGGACGAAAGGAAAGAGTCCCACAGTTGGAAGCTCAGGCCCTAAAGCCATTTGGATTATAAATTAGATCCCAGCATCAACTAGCTGTGTGACCTTGGAGGAAGTTTATTTAACATCTCTGCGGCCTAATTTGTTCATCTACAAACTGTGATCAAATGCCAGTAACTCTGCTGGACTATGATTCTGAGAGTTTGATGAGATAATCTAGGTAAAGCCCTCTGGCTCCGTGCCTGACACATGTAGACTCTAAACATGTGTCAGATGATGATGATGAAGGGCAAAGGATGTGAGCTAATATTCGTCTGGAAACGACCTCTTGTCAATCATGGTGACAGACGCCTACAGGTAGTTGTATTGGCATCATTCGGATAAAAAGACTGAGAGTCAGGGGTTTAATAAATCTGCCAAGGTCACAAAGGAATAGTGTTTCCATCAGAATCACGCCCACGCTTATATATCTCCATGTTTTTCTCCCTCACTAGCCTTGGGGGGCTCAGAGCTAAACCCAGTTTGTACACCTTAGTGTGAACATAATCTGACCAATTAGTGGTCCTTTGTGGGTCTCAGATCAAAAATATTTAGGGAAAGAATAAGTGATTGTATAAGTCAATGGATGTATGTGTGCATGAAGGAGACATAAATGCTTTGCCTATTTAAACTGTGTCTCAGGGACTCATCTATAGGTTTCTCAAAGGTGTTTAGTTTTTGTTTTTTTTTGTTTTCAATTTTAAGGTGTATGTTCAGTACCCTCAAGATGGCTGTTCTTCATGCATCCCCTGCTCAACCAGTGTCTGTTTCACCTATACTCTAGTCTTAAGACTGACGTTCTTACACACTTGCCCAGGCCTCAGCTAATGATTGTTCTAGCTTTAGATCAGAATGTCTCCACTCTGATATCTTATCCAAAGAGCAGTGAGGAGCACATGCGCCTCTGCTGCTTTACCTGGTAACCAAAGAGCCAACCTGAGGTCAGTTCCCCTTGTAACCGGTAATACTCTCTCCCATTCCCCTCAGTTCAGTTTAGGCGCTCAGTCATGTCCAACTCTTTAAGACCCCATGGACTGCAGCACGCCAGGCTTCCCTGTCGGTCATCAGCTCCCAGAGCTTGCTCAAACTCATGTCCATTGAGTCGGTGATCCCATCCAACCTTCTTATCCTCTGTTGTCCCCTTCTCTTCCCACCTTCAGTCTTTTCCAGCATCAGGGTCTTTTCCAATGAGTCAGTTCTTTACATCAGGTGGCCAAAGTATTGGAGTTTCAGCTTCAGTCCTTCCAATGAATATTCAGGACTGATTTCCTTTAGGATTGACTGGTTTGATCTCCTTGCAGTCCAAGGGACTCTCAAGAGTCTTCTCCAACACCACAGTTCAAAAGCATCAATTCTTTGGCACTCCACTTTCTTTATGGTCCAATTCTCACATCCATACATGACTACTGGAAAAACTATAGCTTTGACCAGATGGACCTATGTTGGCAAAGTAATGTCTCTGCTTTTTAATATGCTGTTAGGTTGGTCATAGCTTTTTCTTACAAGGAGCAAATGTCTTTAATTTCATGGCTGCAATCACCATCTGCAGTAATTCTGGAGCCCTTAAAGTCTGTCACTGTTTCACCATCTATTTGCCATAAAGTGATGGGACTAGATCCCATGATCTTTGCTTTTTGAATGTTGAGTTTTAAACCAGCTTTTTGACTCTTAATTTGGTTTCATCAAGAGGGTCTTTAGTTCCTCCTCACTTTCTGCCATAAGGGTGGTGTCATCTGCATATCTGAGGTTATTGATATTTCTCTCTGCAATTTTGATTCCAGCTTGTGTTTCATCCATCCTGGTATTGTGGATGATGTACTCTACATATAAGTTAAATAAGCAAGGTGATAGTATACATCCTTGACGTGCTCCTTTCCCAATTTGGAACCAGTCCATTGTTCCATGTCTGGTTCTAACTGTTGCTTCTTGCCCTGTATACAGATTTCTCAGGAGGCAGGTAAGGTAGACTGGTATTTCCATATCTTTAAGAAGTTTCCAGTTTGTTGTGATCCACACAGGCAAAGGGTTTAGTGTAGTTAATGGAGCAGAAGTAGATGTTTTCTATGGAATTCTCTTGCTTTTTCTATGATCCAACAGATGTTGGCAATTTGATCTCTGGTCCCTCTGCCTTTTCTAAATCCAGCTCAAACATCTGGCAGTTCTCGGTTCATATACTGTTGAAGACTGGTTTGGAGAATTTTGAGCATTACTTTGCTAGCGTGTGAGATGAGTGCAATTGTGCAGTAGTTTGAACATTCTTTAGCATTGCCTTTCTTTGTGACTGGAATGAAAACTGACCTTTTCCAGTTCTGTGGCCACTGCTAAGTTTTCCATATTTGCTGTCATATTGAGTGCAGCACTTTCACAGCATCATCTTATAGGATTTGAAATAGCTCAGCTGGAATTCCATCACCTCTGCTAGCTTTGTTCATAGTGATGCCTCCTAATGCCCAGTTAACTTCGCATTCCAGGATGTCTGGCTCTAGGTGAGTGATCAAATCATCATGGTTATCTGGGTCATGAAGATTTTTTTTTTTATAATTCTTCTGTGTATTCTTGCCACCTCTTCTTAATATCTTCTGCTTCTGTTAGGTCCATACCATTTCTGTCCTTTACTATGCCCATCTTTGCATGAAATGTTCCCTTGGTATCTCTAANGGCTCTAGGTGAGTGATCAAATCATCATGGTTATCTGGGTCATGAAGATTTTTTTTTTTATAATTCTTCTGTGTATTCTTGCCACCTCTTCTTAATATCTTCTGCTTCTGTTAGGTCCATACCATTTCTGTCCTTTACTATGCCCATCTTTGCATGAAATGTTCCCTTGGTATCTCTAACTTTCTTGAAGAGATGTCTAGTCTTTCCCATTCTATTGTTTTCCTCTATTTCTTTGCATTTATCACTTGGGAAGGCTTTCTTATCTCTCCTTGCTATTCTTTGGGACTCTGCATTCAGATGGATTTATCTTTTCTTTTCTCCTTTTTTTTTTCCTTTCCCTTGTCTCCTTGTTTCTTTTTCTCCTTCTCTCACTTCTTTTCATTTCTCAGCTATTGCTAAGTCTTCGTCAGAAAACTACTTTGCCTTTTTGCATTTCTTCTCTCAACAGAGTCTTCTGCCAAGTCCTATTCACCATCTGACACACAGGGTGGAGGCCTCACTCTTGGGCCCTGCTTTAGATATTAAACCATTCATTAAACCATTGATATCTTTTTTTTTTTTTCCAGACTCTGAGGTTGTCTTTTCTTTGGTCTTGAAGCTGGGCAAGCATAAGCCTTGCAGGCCTCTTTTAATGCAGCCCAACATAGGGCATTCTATTATTTTGATTCACACAATGATCTGTCATTTTACAGAAAACAAAATAAAAAGGAAAAAAAAACCACATACTTCTATAACCCCAAAACTTAAAATTCCCTTTTCGCATTATGGTGTGTTTTTTCCCCCTACCTTTGGACAAAGGGAAGTCCTTATTGCAATCTTGAATGAAAATATTTTTTTATCTTGCTGTTTCGCTTAATAGGACTATTTCATACGGTTCTTATTTTAGTGATAATTTATTAGAACATGATCAATATGCCATATGATGTTCTACTTAAACATCATTTTTAAAATGTCTATTTTCTCACCATTTTAAATATCGTTGCCTTAAATATTTTTATGTATATAGGGTCAACTGCAAATTGGCACTTGCCAGAGCGATGCCAGTGACTGAACAACAAGAGCGTTTGACAACTGCCTCTGCTGAGACTGAACCCTGGGCTGCTGTAGCTGTTGACCTTCAATGCCCCCCTTTTTAAAATGTCTATTTTCTCACCATTTTAAATATCGTTGCCTTAAATATTTTTATGTATATAGGGTCAACTGCAAATTGGCACTTGCCAGAGCGATGCCAGTGACTGAACAACAAGAGCGTTTGACAACTGCCTCTGCTGAGACTGAACCCTGGGCTGCTGTAGCTGTTGACCTTCAATGCCCCCCGAAGGAGTTCAGGGTGAAGGGAGGTGCTCTGTGCTCCAGGGAATCTGCTGGGACAGGTCTTCAGGTAGTTGGATGTTTTTAGGAATAGCTTTTACGATCTCAGTCCTTGCATCTCCTCATAACTAGAAAGGCACCAAATCCCTTCATGGTGACATCAGATCCTCCTGGCTAGCAGAAACCCTTTCATTAAATTGGTTAAAATGACTGCTCAATGGTATTGAACTCCCCCTTCACCAAAACCTTATATGTTGACCCTTCTCCCACTGCCTCTTTGGAGCAGCCTCTCAGAGCTGACGTGCTGCCTCCCAGGCTGCAGTCCTCATTTGGCCCCCAATAAAACTTAACTTGCAACTCTCAAGTTGTGCATCTTTTCTCAGTCGACAGCAGGACCAAGGTTTTCAGGGTTAGTGACTGATCACAGGATCATTTTTCTTCTAGGAGCACACAGTCCTTATGAAAAAGAAAGTAAAAATTTTACATAACCTCCTGCTCCTTTTGCCTCTGTAACTCAGCTTGTTCCTTGCAAAGTCTGAATCACATAAGTCACATAGCCTCAGAAAGTGGGGATTCACAATATTAGGAACTGGAGCTTATCACACTCACCCTTGTCCTGCTCTTTGCAATTGCCCAGCCCCTGCAAACCCGCTTAATCATTTCTGTCCATGTATAAAAACCTGTAAACCCTTTGTTTGGTGCAGAGAGCTTGGAGTGTTAACTCCTCTGGGCCCACCAGTGAATAAACCTGAGTTCTCCAGCTCTCCAAGTGTGGTGCTTGGTTTCTTGAGTACTGGTTTCTGCAACATTTCTGGAGGGCCCAGCGAGATTCCAACCATGACAGCCAGACTGGTGGCTCAGCCTGGTTGGGGGTGGAGTGGAGAAGCCCCGAGACGAATGAGGAGGAGCACCACCGGATGGTATTCCAGGTTCTCTTTTGGACTGGTGTTTCGACTCTCTGGACAGTTGAGCCCCAACCGGACTCATTGGAGGGATGGACCAATTCACC
This sequence comes from Oreotragus oreotragus, assembly GCA_006410675.1. Classification (NCBI taxonomy): domain Eukaryota; kingdom Metazoa; phylum Chordata; class Mammalia; order Artiodactyla; family Bovidae; genus Oreotragus; species Oreotragus oreotragus. The sequence goes on along the minus strand of SJYX01005576.1, from coordinate 236,422 downwards.
AGGAATGGCCACAGGATCAGGTAAGGCCCCGGGCCAGTCCCCAGTGAGGTCCTACCCCAGTGGGTAGAAGAGGAGACTGATCGCCTCCTTGGAGCTCCTAGGAAGGGAGCATCAGATAGACAGACCTGGGGACTTGGGAGAAGGGAAGCACTGTGATAATCTCTGAGTGACTGTGTATGCATAATTGCTGACTGAAGGAAGTGAAAGTGAGCTCCGCAGTCCTAAGACTATAGAGCCTGAGGAGGTCCAAAACCTGCGGGTCCATGACAACCTCATAAGCCTGAAAGGCGGTGCCAGTCTCTGGGGGATTTGATCCGCCCTTTACTGGTCCAGGTCGGGGGTTTGTACTGATCTGCCAATGCTAAGAGACATCTTAAATCTCCCTCGGGAGATTGACCAGGCAGAAAAAAAAAAAAAAATGGATGTGAACGAGTATGTGGCCTGATTCGCCTGTGCTTCAGGCTTGATTGTGTGGCTTCATGCCTCCATGGCTGTGGAGTCCGAGTGGGCCCTATCTTGTGGTTCCATGGTGGCCTCATATGGCTCAAGGCAGTGTCTGCCTCTGGGGGGACCCAATCCCTCCTTGTAAGACAGATCCAGATCAGGGGTTTATATTGATCTGTCAATGCTAAGAGGCACCTATGTTCCCCCCCGGGAATGCAGCCAAGGGGGCACCTGAATGGTCTGCTCTTTTGAGGGGGCACCCACCCTTGTTTGTCTCTGTACCACCAACTCAGGGCAGGAAACACAGGGAGGGAGAAATTAATGGTGACTGGTTATTCTTCTGTCAACTGACTCCATGAGCCAACATCTAAGAGATTAAGTTTTCCTCAAAACGCTGCCAGGTAGATTACATTTGTCAACATGGGTGGAAGTTCCTCTAAGCCAACAGTTTTAGTTCTATGATAAAGAACTTTAAGAAGGGCTTTGTAGGGGATTACAGAGACAAGATGACCCCCAGGAAGCTTCATAACTTATGTGAGCTCAGATGGCCATCCTTTGATGTTGGATGGCTGCCAGAGGGCACTCTTCACCCGCCCACTCTCCAAGCAGTATACCAGGTAGTCCCTGGGACTCCAGGACACCCACATCAGTTTCCATACATAGACTCCTGGCTTCTAATAACACAGACCCTGCCCCTATAGGCAAGGTTTAGCACAATGGACAGGGATGGAGTAGGGTATTTGCAGTCCAACCACTCAGAAAAAAGAAAGAAGAATGGAAAAAATCGATATTCTAGGGATAACTGGTGGAAGACCCACTGCTGCGGGGATGACTGTTGCCAGCTCCTTATGTCTCTCTTCACTACTGAACAAAGGTGACACATCTCAACAGAAGCCCAAAAATGGCTCTGAGGACAAGTCCCCACAGAGGTGTTAGATGTAGAATGATGGGCACGAGATGCAAAGCCAGAGACGAGACCTAATTGGGATTTCAATAGCAGAGAAGGACCCGAAACCCTGGTCACTACCATGATGCCTTTTTACATGGACTTTGAGCAGGAGCCAAAAAGCCCACCAATATGTCCAAAATTACAACGATAATCCAAAAAGCAGATGAGCCTTTCACCAATTTCTATGACAGATTGTGTGAAGCATTCCAGACATAGACCCCATCCGATCCTGAGACACCCGAGAATCAGCGAATGATTAATGCTGCCTTAGTGGCTCAATCCTGTGCAGACATCCAACGAAAGCTCCAAAAACTGGACGGCTTCACTGGGATGAATGCTGCATAGCTCCTGGAGGTAGCAAATAAAGTCTTTGTGAACCGAGACCATGAAGCCCAAAAAGAAGCAGATAAAAAAAATGAAACAGAAAGCAGCCCTGCTAGCAGCAGCATTGAGGAGCTCTGATCAAGTGAAACAGACTGTCCCCTCATGGAAAGGGGAAGTGAAGAAGAGACTCCCACTATGCCATGACCAGTGTGCCTATTGCGAAGAGACCAGACATTGGAGGAATGAGTGCCCCCATCGCAGAGGGACATCCAAAGGTTGAAGAAGTTCAGTCAACCCGACAACCTGAGCTGGCCATCCAAAACCTTACTGGCCTGGCCAGAGCAGAATCAGACTAGGGAAGACTGGGCTCCCTGATCCTGGGTCTCCGGGAGCGCATGGTCACGATGAAAGTAGGGGGCCAATCAATGACTTTTATGGTGGCTACTGGAGCTGAACACTCCGTGGTAACCACACCTGTGGCTCTGCTCACAGGCTGAACAGCAGCTATGGTTGGGGCCACATGGGACATGGCACCCCACTCATTTTGCAAGGCCTATTCGTATTAGCTAAGGGGCCATCTGGTGATTCATGAATTTCTTTATATACTGGGATGCCCCATTCCCCTGCTGGGTAGAGACTTACTGACAAAGCTGGGGGCACAAATCACCTTTGCCCCTGGAAAGTCTGTGAGCCTCAACCTGGGGAGCCAGTCGGCTCTGATGGTGGCTGTGACCATGCCCAGGGAAGATGAATGGTGTCTCTGTTCCTCAGGAAGGGAACAAATAAATCCCCCAAGACCGATAAAAGAATTCCATGATGTCTGAGAAGAGAAGCGGCCTCCAGGTTTGGCCAAAAACTATGTCCCCATTGTAGTGGACCTGAGGCCAGGAGCCACTCCTGTTAGACAGAAACAATATCCAGTACCACAAGAGGCATGCCTGGGAATTCCAACCACATCCAGCGCCTACAGGATGCTGAGATTCTAACTGAATGTCAGTCTCCCTGGAACACTCCAATCTTACCAGTCAAAAAGTCTGGAGGGAATGACTACTGCCCCATCCAGGACCTCCACACCATCAACAGTGCAGTGATCACCACCCATCCAGTGGTCCCAAAGTCCTACACTCTCTTGAATCTCTTACCCACTCAGGCAAGCTGGTTCACCTGCCTCAATCTCAAGGACACATTCTTCTGCCTCCAGCTGTCACCAGCCACCCCTTGTTTGCCTTTGAATGGGAAGACCCACTCGCTGGGGGAAAGACACAGCTGACTTGGATCCGACTGCCACAAGGCTTCAAAAACTCACCTACCGTGTTTGGTGAAGCCCTGGATGCAGACCTTGCTGCCTTTCCCAGAGAAACTTCCAACTGCACCCTGCTCCTGTATGTGGATGACCTGTTACTAGCCAGTCCCACCCAAGGGGGCTGCTGGAGAGGCACCAAAGCCCGATTGGCTCTACTCTCCACCACAGGATACAAGGTGTCATGGAAAAAGGCTCAGATATGCAGACTGGAGGTCAAGTACCTCGGGTTTGTCATCACAAAAAGGCATTGGGTGCTCAGACGTGAGAGGAAGCAAGCTATCTGTTCAGTACCTTGGCGGGACACCAAGAAAGAAGTCCATGAGTTCCTCAGGGCTGCCGGATTCTGCCGGATCTGGATACCAGGTTTCTCTGAAATTGCCAAGCCTTTGTTTAAAGCCACAGCAGGGTCTGGTAAGGGCCCCCTGAAGCGGGGACCTGAACAGGAAAAGGCCTGCAAGGAGACAGACACTTGCCCAGTGCACCAGCATTAGGACTTCCAGAAGTAACCTGGGACTTTACCCTCTTTGCACACGAGAAAAAGCACACTGCGCCGAGGGCTCCCACACACACAGCTGGGCCATGGCAGCGCCTGGTCGCATAACTGTCCAGATGACTGGATCCAGTGGCCGCGGGATGGCTGCCATGATTCCGGGCATGAGCTGCCACACTTCCGGGCATTAGCTGCCACTGTAGTTTTGGTCAGAGAAGCAGCTGAGCTTACTCTAGGACAAAATATAAATGTAAAGGTTCCCCATGCTGTTACTGCCTTGATGAATAGCCAGGGGCATAAGTGGCTGACCAATTCCAGGATGATTCACTATCAAGGACGGCTTTGAGAAAAACCATGGGTCCAACTTGAGGATTGTGCAGACACTGAACCCTGCCCACCTTTTTACCTATGGAAGTAGGAACCCCTGATTGTAACTGTGAGGAGGTCACAGATGAAATTTACTCATGCAGGCTGGACTTGACAGACATTCCCCTCCAGAACCCAGAACTGGACCTGTTCACTGACGGAAGTAGTTTCATCCAAGATGGGCAATGCAGAGCAGGTTATGCCATAATAACTGATGAGACAGTGAAGGCTGAGGCATGCCACAAGGGTGGTCAGCACAATGGGCTGAGCAATGGGCACTCGCCCAGGTGCGAAGGCACGCCGAAGGGACACGAGTCAACATCTATACTGATTCAAGTTATGCCTTTGCTACTTTACATGTTCATGGAGCCATTTATAAAAAAAAGTGGGGGGGGGCACTATTGACAGCAGGGAGAAGAGAGATGAAAAACAAACAAACAAAAATCCTTCAGCTGTTAGCAGCAGTCTGGACGCCTTCCCAAGTGCCAGTCATACATTGTAAAGGCCATCAGTGAGGAATTGATCCAATCAGCAAAGGGAATGGGTTGGCAGACCAAACAGCCAAGGAGGCAGCCCCCCAGTGGGCCCCAAGTCAATCTGCAACGTCCTCTTGGCACCAGAATTGCCTCCATCTCCAGGAGATTCCAAGGAAGAAGATCAACGGGCTCTAAATAAGGGAGGAAAAAAAAAAAAAAAAAAAAAAGAGGGCTGGCGGAAGCTCCAAAAACAAAGACCCTTTGTCCCCAGCCATATAGCAGACTAGCTGGTAAAACAACATCATGAGACAGCTCGTTTAGGAAAAACTGAGCTGGAAAGCTTACTGAGAGGCGACTATTTCACTCCTAAGCTCCCAACCCTGTGTGCCCAGATCAGTGCTAGATGTGTGACTTGTGCACAAAACACCAGCCAAGGACCCAGACCCAACCCAGGGGTGCAGACAGGTGGGACACTGCCATCTGAAGGTCTAGAAGTGGGCTTTACTGAAGTCAAGCCCTACGGGGGCTGTAAGTATTTACTTGTGATAGTCTGCACGGATTCGGGATGGGCTGGAGCCTATCCCACGTGCACTGAATGGGCATGAAAGTGGCCAAGGCCCTGCTAAGAGACATAATCCCGAGATATGGGCTGCCTCTCTCCATAGTGTCTCACAATGGGCCAGCTTTTGTGTCTGAGATAACCCAAACTTTATCCAAGACACTGAGAATCAAATGGAAGCTTTATACCCCTTACAGGCCACAGAGCTCAGGGAAAGTTGAACACACGAATCGGACCCTCAAGACTACATTAGCTAAACTCTGACAGGAGACCCAGTTATCTTGGCTCGATATGTTACCCCTAGCCTCACTCTAAGCCCGATACACCCTGAGGTCCTCAGGCTATTCTCCCTTTGAGATCTTATATGGGAGAAGATGCCCAGTGATAGGAAAACTCAAGGGAGACCCCCAACAACGAGCTGACCTGGAGATGTCCCGACACCTCCGGGCCCTGGGAAAAGTCTTCCACCATATCACCCAAGAAACCTTAGAAAGGGCACCCATTCCTTTGGGCAACTGGGTTCATCCCTATCAGCCGGGAGATGAGGTATGGGTAAAAGATTGGAAAAAGGAACCGCTTCAGTCAGTTTGGACAGGCCTCACACGGTCATCCTGGCAACCCCTACTGCTATTGAAGTTACAGGCATCATCCCTTGGATCCATCACACCAGAGTCAAGAAGGCAGTGGCTTCCTGTGGTGAGGACACCTCGAAAACAGTTCAGGACCCTGAAAATCCCCATAAGGTCTGGTTCCAAAAACAACAGCCCTCAGCCATGAAGGACGCTGAGCCCTGCTGTAGTCACTCCAGAAGCTGACTAGTCAAAGGACAGCAGAAGCTTGAGCATTCTTCAGCCTTGCTCAGCCACACTCCAGCAGCTGGCTGGTCAATGCGTGGTGGAAGCTTGAGGATCTGGCTATCGAAATACAGATGGATTTTCATTGTCAACCCTGGCCTCTATCACTGATTGGTATTATTGCTGTGCTCTTCACTACAGGACTAGCTTCAGTAGCACTCCAGGACTGGCATTTGGGTCAGAAGCTGTGGTTAGCTGTCTGTTATCTCACAGTAGTGGGAAGCCTCATTCTTATTAGATGACTCTTATGATTGATTCTCCCTACTTAACTAAATTGCTCACAGTATAGTTGTCCCCTCTTCACAACAGGCTCAGTTGCTGTAGCCATGGCAACCCAAAGATGGGGAGACAACTTTTTGTTAGTGCTCAGTTATCTGTTATGTGCAGGCTGCTTGCAGCCTTCTGGTGTCCCTTGCTATAACAGATGGTGCCAGTCCTTATCCATCATGCACCTGTCAACATTACAGTCAACCCTTGGAAAATCACTTACTTAACCATCAGCTAGAACAATGTGTAGATAGCCAATCCTGTAGGCCAATCACCTACTGCCTTCAGAACCAGGAGATGCATGTCCAGAGGTCTGGGTCCCAAAAATGTTTCCAGTTATAGTCCTCACTGCCACTATCTTCCCTCCACCAGAGGCTCCAAACCCCAGGTGGTATCCCAACACCATGGCATTGCCAACATGCTCCTGTGCCTCTGTCTACCCCCAAATGCCACGCAGATGTTACAACCCAGACCAAGTGTCTGTCTGCCAAATAAATGGAAAAACCTACTGGACAGGAACAATAATGAAGACAAATGAAATCATGGATCATCTTTGCTCTAAAAAATCAGGCTCTTCCTGTCGGCTGTATGACCCAGGTTACAGAGTTAACTCCCTCTTAGACCCTCATCTGTACCCGGTTCTCAACACAAGTCTTTGCCTTCTTAATGACACCAGCGCCCAGCTGGCCAGGGATTGCTGGCTTGGCTTACCCTTAGGAGCTCCCTTAGCTACACCAGTACCGGTGAATAATGCCACAGCCATGGGAACTCCTATAGATCCACCCTTACATGAGCCAGTCTTAAGGGCAATTGAGTTAACTCAGAAGGCTCCAGAATGCTTTACAAATGATAGAGGGACTGAACATGTAGGCAATTTAGCCAGGAATAAATGTAATCAAACTTTAAAAGGTGAGTGGCTCACTCATCCTCCCACAAACACAATATGGTGTTGCCCCCATCAAGGCCTCTTTGCGGGACAGTTGTTTACTTATGTCTACCAGTCAATTGGACGGGTATCTGCCCCTTAGCTTTCCTCACTCCCCGGATGAATATTATCCCTACCAACCAGATGCTCACTGTTACTGTGGCAACACATACACAGTCAAAAAGAGCCATCTAGTTTATACGCCTACTAGTTGGTCTGGGAATTACGGCTGGGATAGGTACGGGAATAGGAGGGATTGTTTCATCAGCCACCTTCTACCATACACTATCCAAGGACTTCACAGACGACATTGAGAGAGTAGGCAGTTCTTTAGGGCCTCACAGGACCAACTAGATTCCCTGGCTGAGGTGAGTTTACAGAATAGGAGAGGGCTAGACCTACTGACATCTGAAAACGGAGGACTCTGCCTCCTCTTGACTGAAGAATGCCGCTTTTATGTAAACCAATCAGGAATAGTTAGGGACATGGCCCAATAGCTAAGGGAACAAATCATAAACAGGAGAGAGGGACTGGCAAACACCTGGGATAATTGGAACAATATCTGGAGCTGGGCATCGTGGCTTTTCCCTTTAACCAGTCCTCTCTTCATGTTCTTTGTGGCGCTCCTTTTTGGCCCTTGTATGCTCAATGCTATTACCCAGTTGATAACCTCTCAAATTGAATCCACAAAGTTACAAATGATAATAACTCAGTACAGCCCCCTAAATGATGGGGAGCTCTGAATGCCCTACCAAAACATGAGATGGTGCTTTCTACAATGAGTGATAGAAGCATCAAGAGGGGGTAGTGAAGAGGAAAAGTTAAAATTTTACAAAACCTCCTGCTCCTGCTGCCTCTGTGACTCAGCTTGCTCCTTGCAAAGTCTGGATCACATAGGTCATGAAGTCTCAGAAAGTGGGGACTCACAATGCTAGGAATTGGGCTTATCTCATTCACCCTTGTCCTTGCTCTTTTCAATCGCCCAACCCCTGCAAACCTGCTTAATCATGCCTGTCCATGTATAAAAACTCTGTAACCCCTTTGTTCGGGGCTCAGAGCTTGGAGGATTAACTCCTTTGGGCCCACTGGCATAAAAAACCTGAATCCTCCAACTCTGAGTGCGGTGCTTGGTTTCTCGAGTCCTGGTTTCTTTAACATGTACAGTGGTCTCATTGGCAACATTTGCAGTGATGGACTATTATGTTTAATAGAATGGCAAAGGTTTTATTAGACTGTATAAAGAAAGGTTATTTTACCTATTTCATTCTGCATGTAAGCCCTGCTCCAGTACCCTGTACCGAACTGGTATTCTACAGCTATATAGGAAAAGAAAAAAGGAAGGAAGGGAGGGAGGGAGGAAGACAGGGAGCATAGGTAAGAAAGAAAATAGTAAAGAGAAGAAAGGAAAAAGGACAATATAAGGGAAGGAAAGAGAAGGGAAGAATAAGGAAGAAGAAAAGAGAGAGAGAAAAAAAAGGAAAACTAAGTACATCAAAGTGAATAAAAAGAAAATGAAATCAGCAAACCCATTCTTCTTTTTATGCTTTCTAATGCAGCAAATACACGTCTCCAGCCACAATCATACCTTTTAGACATCAGCTGAGCAAGTGGCTAAAACTACAAGGTAGAAAAGATACCACACACTCCAGTAACTGTCCCCTACCTGGGAAACTCCTAGAGACCAGAGCCTCACATTTCATAGAAGAGAGATCAACCATGGCCAGCTTGGTTACTGGCTTTTAGGCAGTAACCTTTTCTTTATGAGAGCTACATTTGCTAAGAAAAGAATAGTTAACGCTGTATGGTGGTGGCAGCTTGCCTTGTCTAGATAAAACACAAACAAATTGAATTACACAAAAATTTTCTTTTAAAAAATATTCAGTTTACTCAGGGAAACGTACTTAAAAATTCGGGGGGGGGGGCAATAAAAATATGCACTTTGAAAAAGTGTTGAAGGATGGCTTAACATATTCATTATGGAGCAACCTGCACATTCACAGACAGGGTGACCACTGGCTGCCATCAATACATGGTATTTCGCTAAAGTTTATGTTATGCATGTTTGGTATTCAGGAAACCAAAACATTGGTTTTACAATCTGAAAATGCCTGTCATTATCTTCACTGAACTAAACTGCTGATTCAATAAAAGTCCCTTTCTTAGTGGTGATTCAACTGTAGCAGTCACTGAAAGATCAGATTATTTACAGAGAAAGGAAAAATTTCAAATTTGACCAGAACTGAGCATATTCGTATAGAACATTATTTTTTACTCCACACAGAGACAGAGATAAATGGCAATATTTCTTAGCAGCAAATTGTCTTCTTTCATGAACGGAAAAAAAAAAATTTGTTGTTGGTACTGTAATCGCTGACATGCAAATAGGGTTGCTAAAAATAGGGTTTTCACAGTTAGTCTGAAAACTTATTTAATTTTTTGTGTAGATTTCCTTACATCAGGAAGGTTAAAGTTAATAGGGTTTAATGTTTTCACCAATTACCAACCAGAAGGTAAGAAGCAGTATGACATAACAGTTCTCTTAACACTCTTTTGGATAAGTAATAAGGTCTTTGATGCTTCTATATCCTTGTTTTCATCATGGGGTGGCAGTAAGGGAGCCTGAAAGCTAAGGGAGCACGAGTTGTTGCAGTTCCCATGGGAGGGTAGCAGTGGAGATGAATCTGGAAAACAGGCTCCCTCCCAGGAGAAGACCTGCACCTCAGCAGAGAGAGTTCTGAAGGAACCTTGAAGGTGAACGCCTGTCCCCAGCTCCCACCCTCGGCAGCGTTCAGAGACACAAAACAGATCCGGTGGTCAATGAGTTAGCAACTGTGACTCCGAGGTTTATACTGTGTTAGAGACAGAAGAAAAATGCATGACCTACTTGGATCCGATAAGATGGAATCAGTTTTCGGCAGAAATTGATCACAACGGACTCCTTGGTAGCCTTCTTTGCACCTGAGAAAAGGGATAAATGACAAACATACGCATGTGGTTGTGAAAGGTTCGCGATTTCAACAAGCAAAATAGCCACCAATTACGTCACCATGAGAACAGTACATTCATGCTTTTGTGATGCTTGGCTCAGGCTGTTTCTAACATTGACAGGTGGATTCTAGAGTCTTATGTCTGTGGGGGAAAAGAAAACAACAGCACCACCTTTCTTTTGTAGTTTTATAGGTAATATCTAGTGAACAAACAGCAGCAATTTAAGATGCCCCTCATGGTGTATGAACAATTGCTATCCTCATACTATAATCCTGCAGTTTTCCTTATGCAACATACTGGTCTCTAAAAGACTGCAAATGCTCTTTCAGAAAGCATCATATTACAAGTGTTATTTTTCTAATCAAAAATCATTTTCTAACATAATTGATCAAACATTATCAGTAGATCTGGCCTACTGTTCATTTCCCTCATGTTTTACTAGTTTGTTCATTTGCTAATTTTACTTTTATTTTTTACTTAGCAATTAATTTTCCAGTCAGTGCCACCTAACTGCTGGGCCAGAAATAACAACATTTATTTCAGATCTGGACAAATCGGAAAAGTATCTATCTCTACATGAAAGGTCTCTTCATTTTCTCTAAACTCACATTTTTCTCTCCTCATTTTCCTCTTTTATATTTAGCAAACAAGTGCACGCTTCCTGCAAGGCATTGTCCAGGGAAACTTTCCTAAGGCGGGTGCAATTTGGAGGTGGGATATTTACCGGAAAGCGCTTGCAGTGAGGCATGTCTAGACAGCCCTGCCTGCCCACCGTCTTTGCTCAATCAAGGCTGGTTGGCCGTCTCAGGACAGTATTGGCTCATCAGCTGACAGTTCAAGGAACAAATATAGCTGAGGCCCCACTTCCCTGCCTCTAAACAATTTGTGTAAGCAAGGAGGTGGCATTTAGTGTACATGCTTGAAGTTTAATCTTTCATGCCCAAGTTAAGCAGATAGCATCCTTTGTTGCTCCTGGGATGAATCTGTCCTACTTACTGAGGAGGAAATTGTGCTGCTGGCATAAAAATCAGATTTAAAAAACAATCCTCTGGTTGTTAGAAATCTATGAAATCGACAAAAGAATTCAAAGAGACCATTCTGTCAGAGACAGGAGCCGTGGATTCTTTCTTTAGAATACGCTTTGTTTTCTGAGTGTAATAAACCATTAGATAAGGTCTATGGCAGTTGGAACTATCACAGTGAAAGGCACCCAGGTAATTTTTCCACCTTTCACTGTGAGCTAAAGTGGAAAAAAGGTAATGAGGCAGGCTCTCTTTAGCACCTTTTCAAACCTGGCACACTGGAGTGTGTTTGGAAATTTTCCCTATAGACTGAGAACAAAGACTTCTGCTACACGGACACTTCAAATACCCAACAGGCTATGGAGAGAATTTGTTTAAGCAGACACACATTTTCATAAACTTCAAGAAATTCATTTACTGCACTTGAAATAAAGCAGGCACATTACTGATTTGATAATCGTACAAAGTCAGAAAATACTTAAGATGGAAGCACGTTTGTGATGAAAAAATAATTTTCTGTTCTCTGAAGCTGCCCTAACATCATCATCTTTATTCAGAATTACTTGATCCACAGTGTTTTAATTCTAATTTTCCTTAATGATGAGTTAGGTGCTAGGTGCTTGCATGCATTCACTTCTGAAGACTTTATTTCCAACATATGTGGGAGATTTTAAGCACACTTCACTCTTTGTATCTTAATTTAATACGACAATGGTATCCTTGGGAGATTGCTGCTTTTAAGGGGAAGTGCTTTTGTTTTGTTTTGCTTTTTAAGGAGTATTTGTGTGTGGAAAAGAAAATAAGGAAAGATGTTTGAGACTGTTCTAGTCTTCAACTGGTTTGCCATGGCTTTGAGCCCACTCTGAAGTGCTCAGGCCTCATGGGTTACCATGAAAATTGCACAGTGCGTGGCTTCACCCTGCCTTCCTATCAGCATGCTGTAGATAATAAGGTGTGATGAGATTGCAGTAGTCCAGCTCAAGTTCAGAAACCCACCAAGGGCTGTGTGACTAGGTAGAGGCAAGCTCTGCTCCTTTGTTAAGGTGGCGAGCTATCCCTGCTAATTGGTGCTGGGTTTTAAGAAAAAACAAATTAAAGTTTCCACTTAAAAACCACACATGTCACCTTGATAAGTTCAAATCCATCCAAATGTGAAGACAAAATGTGCCTAGCTGGTAAAGTCAGGGAGGTGGATTGAATTTATGACACTATTAAACACACAAAGCAAAGGAAAAAATGTCTTAGGATGCACGTCTATTGCATAGACTGAGTTTGGCAGGCCTTCTGACAGTGTGATAAACAGCATATCTTTTCGAGAAACACCACGGCATGTTTGCGGTGGTTTGTCTTAGTTGCGGGGAGGGGTGAATTTTGAGACTGTATTTTAAGATTTTTGCTCTCTTGAGAGATACAGGTATAAGAACAAAAGAAATTCACGTAATAGAAGTTATTTCTGCTTGTTCATCTTAATAAAGCATGATGGAATTAATAAAATTTTAAAAGTACACATGTAATCTTTGATGGTAAATACATTTTTTAAAGCATATATCTTGCCTTAATCAGGTTGAAAACTGGAAGTGAAGGTTGCTCAGTCGTAATCAGGCTCATACTCTATTATTTTTCTACTCTGCATTGGTTCAAAGCTCCACTGAATTAATTCACTCTTGTTCTCTGAATTTATTTATCCCTGGAAAGCCTTGCATCATGATAGCAATTTTATTAAAATATATCCACGTTCCCTGGTGTTCTTACACATAAGCCTTTTTTTCCCCTATGGCTAGATGGCCAAAGAGTAGGCTCAGAATAGGAAATACAGCCACAGTGGATAAACAGGTGTGTAAAGAAAATGGGAGGAGTCTTACTGTCAGTAGAACAACCACAGTGTTCTCAATCTCCCCTGGAGAAAGAAATGGCAATCCACCCCAGTACTCCTGCCAAGGAAATCCCATGAACAGAGGAGCCTGGCAGGCTACAGCCTATGGGGTTACTAAAGAGTTGGAGAAGACTTAGCAACTAAACAACAATGAAAACCCTCAACAGGGGAGACCGGCTCTTGGCAATGAAGTGACCGAAAGAAATCGCAGATTCTGAGCCAAGTTTAAAATGTCAGCAAAGTATCTCTCCTGGTGAGTTTCGGGGCCAGGCCCCTCACTTTCTACAGTGATAGGGCCAGCTGTATGGTTTCAAATGCAGACCTTACTTTCCTACTCAATACATCCTTCTAGTTTGGCCCTCATCCCCCTCCCACTTGTTCAGCTGTATCTATAATAACAAGCCACCCGCTCTATTCATTTCCTTCTTATACACAGTCTCTGAAGAAAAGCCCAGCTTTAGAAAAAAGCTTTAAAAGGCAATCCTTGGACAAAGGAGAAGAGAACAATACTGACAAAGATGAGAAATTACAATATGCATACTTGTCAGCTAGAAGCAAATACTTGATTTGTCTTGGGTGTTAAAACAGATGCAATGAACCTAGCACTCAACCTGGGTGCAGAAAACCCCCTCAAAGGGTTTTTTTTTAATGTTTAGCTCAGTTGCTGATGTTCCCACAAGAATGGGCATTCTTTGGCCAGCAAAAAGTGGTTACCATGGCCATCAGCCCACATGGCTAACTTCAGACCATGCCCATTTGTTTTGTTACAATACTCATGCCAGTTTATTTCTTTGAACTGTTTTTCTGAATAGTAACTAAATTAGAACTAATAATAATAATGACTTGGAGTGAAAATGAAAGAACTCTCACTTGTGACCAATAGCCTCGCTACATTTCCAGATTATTCTTCCATTTCTCTCACTTCTGTCAGGAGAGCAAAGCAAAGCAAAAACAACACACAACTGTCCCACTGGGGAATGGTACTATGCATCCTCTGATTCCCTGGTCATTTACTCATCAGTGGGAGATGTGATCATTGCTTCACAGCCTTCTTCTCCACTGCTACCCTGTCTTCACTGCCGTCTCTGTTATCTGCATGGATGGCTCAGCCAACATTGAACTTCCCATCACATCTTCCTCAACTATGTCATAATGCCCAGCTGTTGAGTTTATAGATTTGTTCTCTGTTTAGTATTTGCATGGCTGTACTTTACACAGAAACTGGAAAAGGTCAGTTTTCATTCCAATCCCAAAGAAAGGCAATGCCAAAGAATGCTCAAACTACCGCACAATTGCACTCATCTCACACGTTAGTAAAGTAATGCTCAAAATTCTCCAAGCCAGGCTTCAGCAATACATGAATTGTGAGCTTTCAGATGTTCAAGCTGGTTTTAGAAAAGGCAGAGGAACGAGAGATCAAGTTGCCAACGTTCCCTGGATCATTGAAAAAGCAAGAGAGTTCCAGAAAAAACATCTATTTCTGCTTTATTGACTATGTCAAAGCCTTTGTGTGGGTCACAATAAAGTTTGGAAAATTCTGAAAGAGATAGGAATACCAGACCACATGACCTGCCTCTTGAGAAACCTGTATGCATGTCAGGAAACAACAGTTAGAACTAGACATGGAACAACAGACTAGTTCCAAATAGGAAAAGGAATCCGTTAAGGCTGTATGTTGTCACTCTGCTTATTTAACTTATATGCAGAGTACATCATGAGAAACGCTGGACTGGAAGAAGCACAAGCTGGAATCAAGATTGCTGGGAGAAATATTAATAACCTCAGATATGCAGATGACACCAACCTTATGGCAGAAAGTGAAGAGGAACTAAAAAGCCTCTTGATGAAAGTGAAAGAGGAGAGTGAAAAAGTTGGCTTAAAGCTTAACATTCAGAAAACAAAGATCATGGCATCTGATCCCATCACTTCATGGGAAATAGATGGGGAACAGTGGAAATGGTGTCAGACTTTATTTTTGGGGGGCTCCAAAATCACTGCAGATGGTGACTGCAGCCATGAAATTAAAAGACGCTTACTCCTTGGAAGGAAAGCTATGACAAACCTAGATAGCATATTGAAAAGCAGAGACATTACTTTGCCAACAAATGTCCATCTAGTCAAGGCTATGGTTTTTCCAGTGGTCATGTATAGATGTGACAGTTGGACTGTGAAAAAAACTGAGCACCAAAGAATTGATGCTTTTGAACTGTGGTGTTGGAGAAGATTCTTGAGA
>SJYX01005576.1:174004-217377 GCA_006410675.1 Oreotragus oreotragus | reverse complement strand
CCCCCAATGTTCATCGCAGCACTGTTTATAATAGCCAGGACATGGAAACAACCTAGATGTCCATCAGCAGATCAATGGATAAGAAAGCTGTGGTACACATACACAATGGAGTATTACTCAGCCATTAAAAAGAATACATTTGAATCAGTTCTAATGAGATGGATGAAACTGGAACGGATTATACAGAGTGAAGTAAGCCAGAAAGAAAAACACCAATACAGTATACTAACACAGATTTATGGAATTTAGAAAGATGGTAATGAGGACCAGCAAAAGAGACACAGATGTGTAGAACGGACTTTTGGACTCTGAGGGAGAGGGAGAGGGAGAGGGAGATGGTGGGATGATTTGGGAGAATAGCATTGAAATATGTATACTATCGTGTAAGAAATGAATCGCCAGTCTATGTTCGATGCAGGATGCAGGATGCTTGGGGCTGGTGTATGGGGATGATCCGGAGGGATGTTCTGGAGTGGGAGGTGGGAGGGGGGTTCATGTTTGGGAGTTCATGTATACCCGTGGCGGATTCATGTCAATGTATGCCAAATCCAATACAGTACTGTAAAATAAAATAAAGTAAATAAATAAATAAAATAAAATAAAGTATATAGTTAAAACAAAAACAAAAACAAAGACAGCAAGATATTTAAGTTAACCAAAACTGGAATTAAATTTACCTATAGCCTAGCTGTAGGTGCTGTCTTTCTAAAATCCTTTGAACTATAAATGGAAGATTAGATTTGAATTCTTTCAAACTGCAGAACAACAGCTGTCTTTGAACACATGAAGATCTTCTGAAGTGTTATCAACATATCACAGATTCCATGGCTGAGGCAATTTTTGCCTATAATGTCACTTATCTTACAATTATTATTATTCTTGCTAATGAAATTATACCTGCAATTTTAAAAAAATATTAGGACTTTTTAAAAATTTCCCTTTCACCAAGTTTGGATTGTAAAGTGGATGGAGCCTATTATACAGAATGAAATAAGTCAGAAAGAAAAACACCAATACAGTATATTAACACATATATATGGAATTTAGAAAGATGGTAATGATGACCCAATATGCAAGACAGCAAAAGAGACACAGATATAAAGAACATACTTTTGGACTCTGTGGGAGAAGGTGAGGGTGGGAAGATTTGAGAGAATAGTATTGAAACATGTATATTACCATACATGAACTAGATCACCAGTCCAAGTTCGACACATGAAACAGGGCACTCAAAGCCAGGGCACTGGGACAACCCTGAGGGATGGGGTGGAAGGGAGGAGGTGGGTTCAGGATGGGGAACACATTTGCACCCATGGCTGATTCATGTCAATGTATGGCAAAAACCACTACAATATTGTAATTAGCCTCCAATTAAAATAAATAAATTAACTGAACATAATAAAGTAGATGGAGGCAAATTACTTCATCGTGAGACTGATATGACTTCAGAAGTAAGTTTGAAACCATCTGCTCAAATTTAGGAGGTGTGCTGAAATCAGTTAATACTTCAGCCCTAAAGACAAAAAGGAAAAAAATGATTTCAAGTATGATAAATTATATAGAAATATACACACACACACACACACACACACACACACACACACACACACATATATATATGTAAACCATGTGTGTTCTCAACTGCAAGTTCCTTCCAATCATGTATAAATATTAGGTACCTGGTCCAGCAGTCACCCATACACTTCACTGGTCAATTTTAGAACCAGAGAGACAGAACCTGTTTACATTGTCATCTTACTCTCATATATGGCACATCCATTTTTGAACACTTTTGAGTTCTCATGTTAGTTTGAATAAATTTTTGGCTTTTATAGAAATTTCTGCCCCTATTTGGTCAAGAGCCTCACTTACGTTTGCTACCACATTAACAAAATTAAAACACATAGGATGGCATGAAGTTACTACAGATTAAAATACATAGCAGTATTATCCAAAGCAGCCATGTGGGCAAAATAAAGCCATTCTATCTAATTTAGCTTTGGCTTTGCTGCATCTTAAAAAAAAAAACAACTCTTTTTAGGGTAAGGTAAATTAAGAAGTAATTTATTGGCCCTCTTGCAGGAAGACTTCCCAAATTCAATGTCACATTAGAGGTAGTACAGTAATAGTCACCTTTATCAAAAACAAAAGGGTTATGGGGTAATAGTGACAAGCAGGAGATGGATGGATTTTTGCTTTATCAATTCAAATTAACAAAATGCTATGCTATTAATTTCCTGTCTACACAAAATCTATCATGACAAATGTGGGATTCTAGTTTTCAAGGGAGGCAGCCTGCTGTGGTGGAAAAGGAATGTCCTGTGGATGCAGAATGACTCCTATTGCTGCCACTGAGAGATGTGACAGAGGCTGATGATAGACCTCTCCACGGAGTCAGGGGCTCACCTCTAAGTGGAATTATGAGTCTTGATTTAGTGTGTGTTCTGTATACATTGCATGGACCTACATTACCCCTCATCCTTATAAATATGCTTAATAATAAGAAAATTTAGTTTCTAACATTAAATTCAGAGGAGAGTCATGCTCTCTTCCCCCACTTCCTTAATTCAAAGTTCCCATGACTGCCTTTGATATTTCTCAGCCAACAACAGACCAGGATTTGCTGTCACATCTACTCCCTGTGGGGCTTCCCAGGTGGCTTAGATAGTCAAGAATCTGCCTGCAGTGTGGAAGACCTGGGTTCAATCCCTTGGTCAGGAAGATCCCATGGAGAAGGAACTGGCAACCTACTCCAGTAATTCTTGCCTGAGGAACCCCATGGACAGAGGAGCCTGGAGGGCTATAATCCATGGGGTCATGAAGAGTTGAACATGACTGAACAACTAGCACACAGACTACTCCCTATGATCCTTCCTGCTTAAAATTTTCATGCACGATGTCACCAGGGCTTGTCTGGTGGCTCAGAAAGTAAAGAATCTGCCTGTAATGGAGAACTGGGTTCGATCCCTGGGTCAGGAAGATCCTCTGGAGAAGGGAATGGCTGCCCACTCCAATATTATTGCCTGGAGAATTCCATGGACAGAGAAGCTGACAGGCTGTAGTCCATGGGGTCACAAGAGTCAGACAAGACTGAGCAGCTAATACTTTCATTTTCAAGATATCACCAACATATGAGATTAGCCAATCACAGACTCTCTCTGATGTTCAAGGTTCAACTAGCAGCAGATTCCTTCACTTGTCTCTCTCTACTCACTTGAAATTAGAAGAGTAATTGACTCACATGTTCAGACTAGTCAATGGACGAGAAGTGGCAATCATCCTTATCAGCTCACAGTTCAGCAAGAAATGTAAGACTGAGTCAGAATCAAACATTCTAAACTTACTATATTAGCCTGTTCGGGCTGCCATAACAAAGTATCATAGACTAGGTGGTTTAAACAATGGAAAATCATTTTCTCACAGTTTTGGAGCCTAGAGACCCAAGATCAATGTGCCAGCAAGGCCTGAGTCTGGTGAGGGCTCTTTTCTTGGGTTGCGGATGGCTGCTTCTGCTACCTTGCATGGTGGAGAGAGACCGACCTATCAATAGTTCTCCCTTGTCAATCTCTCTCTTCCTCTTCTTCTAAGGCTACCAATCCTATCAGAAGAGGACCCTACCTATATGGTTGCATTTAATCTTAATTACCTCCTAAAGGCCCTCTCTCCAGATCCAGTGACACTGAAATTTAATGCTTGAATGTAATGAGTTTTCAGAAGACACAATTCAGTCCATGACAGTTACTAAGCTAGGTAATTTATATCTATAGCATAGCAAAGACCAGAATTTGGATTCTCCCATGTTTAGAGTTTCCAGATAAAATATACAACACCTAGTTAAATCTGATATTCAAATAAACATTTTTTTGGCAATAGTGTGGTCCATGTGTAATATTTGGGACATACTTACACTAAAAATGCATTGATTTTTTTTAATTTGACATTTCAATTTAACTGGGTGTCCTAAATTTCTTCTGTAGACCTGGCAGTTGTATGTAGATGAACTTCTGATTAGTCAAAGAAGAAAGAACCATCAATAGGAACACCTAGATTAAAGTTAATGTATAATATTTTGGCTATCACTATAATTTGTTCTGATAAATTTTAAATCTTGTTTTAAGTATAAGAAGCATGGGGGTATTATATTTATTTTTATCAACCAAGCAAGGAAGATAATGCATTCATAGAGTATGGAGGAGGCAAATTAAGGTTCTTAATTTGCTAGTTCTTCAATGGCCAAAACATTGAAAGTCTACTTCCAGAATGTGATGAACATCAAATGAAGCAATGTTGTTTGTAGATGTTAGGTACAGATTTGTGACTCAATTGTGCGGATCACTAGCTACCACTTTGCATAAATTCTGAATAAATTGTAAGAGCATCCTGGCCAGGAGCCCAAGTAAGACCAAAGGAAGAAGTACGGTCCACTCTTTCTCCTTATTTCTGCAACTCACTCTACTTAGGATCACTTTAATACTGAGGCACTCACATGCTGTTGAATTTGAAAGGCAGTGAATACAGATGTGGAACACAGGGCCATGATACCTCCAATCAAAGACACAACATAAGAAGAGACTCCTCTGGAGGACTGTGGGGTCCTTTCTGGAACTGAATGTTTTCAGGAGACAGTGAGTGAGTATGATATCAACAAAAGATCAAACAGGCCAGCCTTATTTCTTGCCTGGATACTGTGGGTGATTCCCTGAAGCAAAGCAGTACACAGCTTGATAAGGAAGAGTGAAAAGGAAATAAATCTGAGAGATAAATCTTATTTAAAAGGCATCTTTATGATTGGCATTATAAAGGAGAGAAGGAGCTCATTAGCAAATGAACTGATAAAACCATGCACAGCATGCTTCAAAAAGAAGTGGGAATAATTATTGCCTAAGAAAGGGGGCAAAACATCCACACAATGTCATTCACAAATCTGTTTGCAGATATCACAGAGCAAGCTGCAAAAAGTCCCACAGCTTTCAGATTTAATTAAGTGAAGAAAGCCAAAAAGAGACTTGTACAGTTCACATGCCTGGATCATAGAAAATTCTACATGAAACATGATTTAAAAAAAAAAAAAGCCATTTTAAAAACCCCTAGAGTTTGCCAAACCCTCATTCAATAGCATAATTTTTCCTGTTTCTCGCAGGATATCATACAATCCACTAACAGGGTGCAGCATTTCTGCTGGCTAAAGGAAGTGGGCAGCTTTGATCAGAATTCACAATAATGTATCTCCCTTGAGTGATAAATGATTTACTGCTGAGGATAAATGGATATAATCTTTCATTATGCATGACATTCATCAGCAACAAGGAAGCGTTGGACTGAATGGAAAGTGATTTCATATTAAAAGCCTCATGCAACTCAGACTGAGATGAAAGTGAGGTCTTGCCTTGAACAACAACAAAAAAAGGCACAGACTTGTAAGTTTAAATGGATGCTCAGTCAAATATAATCATTACTGTAAGTCTGGAAATCTGTTAGGAGGAAACCAGGGAGATATGTGACTAGGTCAGCCCCTCAGGTTTGCAGAAAAAAGCCCCATTTCTTAACCATACTATTCTACTTACTGAAATGTGTCATTAAGTCTAACACTGATAACTGCAAATAACGACAGAACCAGGTAGAGAGGAGTGGGAAGAAATGGCGGGTTGTGTAAATGACTTAAATTCCCATCATTATGGAAAATCAATGCATCATAACCAAAATAGATAAAGAAAGAAATACGGCTTAATATATTATTTAGAGATACAAAGTTAAAAACTAGGAAAATGCCAAATATTAGTGGAATGAGAGCGGGGAATTAGTGCAAAATTGATAAGACCAAGGCTGGTGGCTTTTCATGATAAGCGCACTTACATTTTTTTTGTTTGTTTACTATGTGTGTGTGTGTGTGTGTGTGTGTGTGTGTGTACACACATGCATACTTACATGATGAAGAAATTTAAGTATGGAAGCAGAGCAAATTATTTAATTTTAAAAATGATTCCAGTTCTTAGCTTCACTGGCTCCATAATCCAGCTCTTACATCATATCTTCATTTGATTTTCAATAACAAGAATTTCCCCAATACTATAGTATATCTTAGAAATAAAAAGATATAACATGAAAGGCAATGTGTAAAGATGAGAAGGTAAGACTGGGAGAAATGCTCAAAAAAGACACATCTGATAAAGAAGGGCTATCCAAAATGTACAAAGGAAGCTTAAAATTCTATATAAGAAAACAAACAACTCAATTAAAAAACAGGCCATGACCCGAAAAGACATGTCGCCAAAGAAAATATACAGAGGGAAAATAATCATATGAAACAATGATCCACGTTCAGAGTATCAGGGAAATGCAAATGAAAACAATGAGCTCTATCTACACACCTATGAGAATGCCCCAAATCCAGAACACTGGCAACACCAAATGCTGACGAGGACGTCGAAGAACACAAACTCTCACTCCCTGCTGGCGGGAATGCAAAATAGTACAGCCACTCTGGAGGACAGCTTGGCAGTTTCTCACAAAACTAAACCTACTCCTACTATACACTTCTGCAATCATGTCCTTGGTATTCACCCAAAGGAGTTGAAACGTATGTCCACAAACAGCCTGCACACAGATGCTTACAGCAGTTTCATTCATAATTGCTACAACCTGGAGGTAATCAAGATGTCCTTCAGTAGGTGAATGGATAAATTAACCAAGGTACATCCAGACAAATATTATTAAGTACTAACAAAGAAGTGAGCTATCAAGCCATGATAACACATGAAGGATATTTAAGTGCATATTACTGAGTGAAAAAATTTAATCTGAAAAGGCTGCATATTTATGATTCTAACTATATGACACTATGACAAAGGCAAATACTTTGGAGGCTGAAATAAGCCAGTGGTTGCCAGGGGTTGGGTGAGGGTTAAGAAATTAGTAGGGAGAGTACAGAGAATTTTTAGGGGAGTGAAAATACTGTGTGTGATACCATAATAATGGACATACGTTGCCATTCATTTATCCAAAACCATAGAATACACAATACCAAGTGAACCTTAATGTCGATTATGGGCTCTGTAAAATTATGATGCCTCAATGTAGGGTCATCAGTGGTAACAAATGGCATACTCTGGTGGGGATATTGTTCAAGGGGAAACCATGCATGCTTGGGGCAGATAGTATATGGGAAATATCTGTATGTTCATTTTGCTGTAAACCTGAAACTGCACTAAAAATATAGCCTTAGTAAGAAACACACACACACACATATAATCAAAATTCAGCTAGATGTAAGTAGAGATTGGAACCAAATCTAAATGGTTTTTGATACTGTAGAACTGTGGAGTTAGACGAAATATAAACAGCATTGAAACCAACCACCTCATTTTGCAGAGGACAATATTTTAAAAAAAGATGGGAGACTTGCCTAAGTTATCAGAGATCATAACTGATAGAATAAGGATTAGAATACACAGATTCTATTTGTAAATCCAGTGCTCTTTCTGCCATTTCACATTTCCCATTGAAAAATAATGACATTCCTGAATCCATGTGCTATCTCTGATGCCCAAGTTTTCAGTCACTCCAGTAAAAGCATAGGTTTTGTTGGAGATCAATCATCACAGTTCAACAGGCTAGAGTTCTAGTAACCAAGCAAGGTCAAAAGAAGGTGGTGACATTTCTGTCCCTAGCTTTCACAAGATCAGATAGGGTATTATACTAAACCTGAATGTCATATAGAAACTGGGAAAATAACACAATAACATGGGTGAGTCTGGGTAAGCTAGAGAAGGCATATGATGGAAAATCCTAACAGTGACCTGATAAGATTCTTGACCTTTAATGAAAACAAAAGAAAATGAAATTTGGTACAGGTAAGTTAACCAAAATTAAGTATCTATCCATAATCAGCAAATTCAATATAGAATTCAAAGGAATATAATTTTACAGGAGTGTTTGGTAAATTAACATAGAAACTCAGTAGGTGAGCAGTGACATGAAATCAATAAAACATGATTATTTTCTAAAAAAAGAGAGCCAGAGAAACAGAAAAAGAGATCCAGTTAATCAAGTCATGAGTGATGTATTTGCTCTTCCTGTTTTAAGGTGTTTCCCTGGTGGCTCAGTGATAAAGAATCTGCCTGCCAATAGAGGAGACATGGGTTCAATCCTTGGGTCAGGAAGATCCCTTGGAAAATGGCAACCCACTCCAGTATTCTTGCCTGGGGAATCCCACAGACAAAGGAGTCTGGTGGGCTACAGTTCATGGTGTTGCAAATAATTGGACACAACTTAGTGGCTGAGCACAGCACAACACATATGTGTTTTACCTAGGAGTAAATCAAGGAGAAAGTGCTATCAGAAAACACTTCTACATCTTGTAGTATAATAGATGAGCTGTCTAGGCTCCTTGAAGACCTCCTTTACTGAAAGAACAGTGCTAAGAGATTTTTAAAGGTTAGACAAAGTAATCTTCATGAAACTGATAAAAAAGGAGATGAATTGAACATTTTCTTAGATAAGGAGATCAAAGTTTTAGAGAAATTAACTTCTGTGCCCAGGACACATGGAAAGCATGTGTTAGAACATGAATCTTATAAGTTAAACCAATACTAGGTTACATTGATTTCTCTACCCTGTAATGTGACTGCTCAGATTGCATTATGTATATACTTAAAGTGCTTCATTTCATTAATTGAGGAAGAGAGGACCTATCAATTTATAATTTCTGTACAGATAAAGATAAAAGTGAAACTAGGAGTTTAGTGATTTGCCCAGTTAGATCATGGCATAATTTAATTAATTTGAAAAAGCCTGAAAGAAAAATTCAGTGATATTTAGTGACTTTAGACTCAACAACATACCATCAACAGTCTAATCTCTTAGTTCATATGCTCATTCAAAATTAAATATATTGGAAAAAAAAAGTTGGTATATCTGAAAACAGAAACCTCTTGAAATACTTGAAACCAGGAGATTTAATAGACAATTGATTGAACAAGTGAAGAAAGGGTAAGGAGCTGAAGGAAGAACAGCAGAGCCACATAGGTTTGAAAACAACATGAAATCACTCTCCCCCCAAGACTGAAGGGACAAAGCCTGAGTCCAGGAAATGGGCAGATCCAGTAGGTCTATCGGGATTTGGAACCCTAAATGCACCAAGAAACAGAGAAAATAGAGAGCAGAGAGAGGGAAAACTAGGAAATAGAGGTCTGCTTTCCAATTTAGTGCTTCCTATCGGCCAGCTCCACTCAGAAGCCACTGGTCAAGAGAGTCTAAGGAACGTGGTTCCGAGGTACACAGAGAACAGAACTAGGAAGGGAAGAGTATGGATGTCAAGTGAACGGGTAACTGATGGGGTGAACTTTGCTTACAAACAGGGTGTGTACTCTACATAGCAGGGCTTCCCTGCTAGCTCAGTGGTAAAGAATCCACCTGTCAAAGCGGGAGACAGAGGTTCTATCCCTGGATCAGGAAGATTCCCTGGAGAAGGGAATGGAAAACCACTCCGGTATTCTCGCCTGGGAAATTCCACACATAGAGGAGCCTGGCAGGCTCCAATCCATGGAGTCATGAAAGAGTCGTATACGACTTAGTGACTACAAACAATAACTCTATATAGCACAGAATTAGGTATATATCTACACGCCCATATCTATAGAACATAAACACCCATGCAATTTAACACCAGCAGCAGGAGATCCTTATCCCCGATTACTCTAGACAGCAGAAATCTTACTAAGCTTGTAAAAACTATACTATTAAGCCTTTGCATCAGTTTTCATTAGGAACCTTCCCAGCTCCTTCCAATACATACCCACCTCTAACACACAAACTCATGGGCACTTTACTGCACATTCATGGGCACAAATCCCCACATTCTCACTCTGTTCACAGCACCTTGGGTAGAATAATCTATCCCTCTGGGCCCCATTTCCTGCTTTGCCAAAAGAGCTAATCGTCCTGTCCTGGTGCCCAAGAGAGAGCTATGCCTACTAATTTACTTAAAACTCATAAACTCTTTTGAAGATGAAAAGCTCTAGTTTTCTCATTCTGTTCCTTGGCTTCAAATAAAAAAAAGCTACATTATATAAAGGTTTCTGGGGGATTTATTATCAGATCTCTGTCTAAAAAATAGTTGGATCACAATTACAACTTTAATGACCTCCTGTAAAATTTCCCAAGGCTACACCATAATTAGTCTATTTTATAATTAGCACTTAAAAAAATCATTTGTCGGAAGTAAATAAGAAGTGACTGGGACTCCTGGAAGTAATCTACATTATTTGATGTAGAAGAGGGAGAAGTCATATTTATCAAGTACCTACAGTTTTTCAGATTCTGCATTAGACACTTTACATAATTATAAATTCCACCCAATATTGTTATGTCAGCATTGTTTTCTTTGGGGTTTTTAAAGGCAAAAAATAGAGGTCTGGAATGATTAAGTAATTTCATCAAGTCACAGTCTAGTAAGGTTTGAAGTTGTGATTTGTGTGCAGGGCATTTTGCCAGTGACTCTTTTGCTGAACACTGGACAGCTTATAAATTACTTTTCCTGAGCCTACAACTGTCAACTCATGTATTAGAACCCTTAGTGTCAATAGTAACTTTTGCTATGAACAGGAAGTAGAAATTGTACTGTGAAAGAGAAATAAGCAGAATCAAGAAGCCTCCCATTTCCTGCTTTGCCAAAAGAGCTAATCGTCCTGTCCTGGTGCCCAAGAGAGAGCTATGCCTACTAATTTACTTAAAACTCATAAACTCTTTTGAAGATGAAAAGCTCTAGTTTTCTCATTCTGTTCCTTGGCTTCAAATAAAAAAAGCTACATTATATAAAGGTTTCTGGGGGATTTATTATCAGATCTCTGTCTAAAAAATAGTTGGATCACAATTACAACTTTAATGACCTACTGTAAAATTTCCCAAGGCTACACCATAATTAGTCTATTTTATAATTAGCACTTAAAAAAATCATTTGTCGGAAGTAAATAAGAAGTGACTGGGACTCCTGGAAGTAATCTACATTATTTGATGTAGAAGAGGGAGAAGTCATATTTATCAAGTACCTACAGTTTTTCAGATTCTGCACTAGACACTTTACATAATTATAAATTCCACCCAATATTGTTATGTCAGCATTGTTTTCTTTGGGGCTTTTAAAGGCGAAAAATAGAGGTTTGGAATGATTAAGTAATTTCATCAAGTCACAATCTAGTAAGGTTTGAAGTTGTGATTTGTGTGCAGGGCATTTTGCCAGTGACTCTCTTGCTGAACACTGGACAGCTTATAAATTACTTTTCCTGAGCCTACAACTGTCAACTCATGTATTAGAACCCTTAGTGTCAATAGTAACTTTTGCTATGAACAGGAAGTAGAAATTGTACTGTGAAAGAGAAATAAGCAGAATCAAGAAGACTGCTCTGCCTCTGCCAAAAAAAAAGAGAAAAAAGCCACATCTACAATAGGTTTACTTGTGGATAGCACCCTTTAATAGAGACATTGAAACGAAATTATTTAGAAGAACATGTTGCTGACTGGCACAACTAGAGACAGTCTTCTCCGAGGGGAGGAAAGTATGATGTCATCACACAGATGATGTCAGCTTAGGACAGTTGTTCTGGAAGGCCTTGATGTAGACAATAACCTACCAGCGAGTTGGAGTGGAAGGGACTAAGATGTTGACTCACAATAAGGAAAGATTATTAAACAAATCCCTACAAAATTGGAATGTTACTTCAGAGGCCTGAGGACCACTTGGTTGAAGAATTCAGTGTTCCTGCATACTCAAATTACTCAAAATATGCTCTGTTTGGAGACTAAGACTTTTCTCTTACGCATAATTCAGTATTTTTCTACAAACCAATGAAATTGGATGCATACAATGAAGAAGCAGCTGATGCCAAAACATTTGATTTTATGGTATACCAATGTTTAACAATCTAAATCATTGTTCTATAAGAGAAATTATTTACCAAAGACAAAGCTCACAGTTTAGAATGAAGCATCAAAGAGACCAAACAACTTCTAGAAGCAAAACTTACTAAATTTCAATACATTTCTGTATTTTTAAAGTACCATATGTCCCCCTTTATTTTGATTAGGATTTGTTCTTGAATTTAGCCCACATTAACTAATAACAGAATAAGCAAAAAAGGAAAAAAAACAGTTGCAATTTTAAAATATGTGATTTCAGATCATAAATTTATTTTGACTGATTCAAGAGAAACCATTTTCCTCAATACAAATGTTTTAAAATATACTTTAAATTTTCATAATTTGAGCATTTATATTCTAGTGTACACACCTTTTAAATTTCCTGTTACAGAATAAGTTATTTTAATGACCAGTCCACTAGTTGTTCTCTATGGATCCTTTAAATTAAATAAAAATACCTTTGCACTCAGTAGTAACCAGCTTCCATACTAATTTGCTTCCTATACAGTGCTGGAATATCGTGAACCTATGATTTATTTTTAATAGCTTTCCTCAATAATTGTAAGTGTCTTTCACAAAATTAATTACCTTCCATTTCATTTGGACAAAGAAAAGTTAATTTTATCAGGTGTCACTGAAGCTGACTTCAATTTTAGTTATCATCAGCAAAAACATCTAGAGCTCTATGTCTATACCTCTTTTAAAGGACTTCTATGAGGTGACCAGTCACCTAGAAACCGGTATATTCTGAGTCTCAAAACCAGTGCTTTTGTGAAGAAGTCTATAAGTGATTCTCTCTCTCTCCCTGAGGTTTCCATCTGTCTTATTCCAAGGTATATGGAGGGGTGTGTGTGTGCATGCACATACTTGGGTTTGGGTGCAAACAACTACTTTCATGTGAAAGCATAAGTCTATATAAGCATAAGTCTATGATATATGCATATTTAGCATTTTTGTCCACGGTGGTTTGATAGTTGGGTGGGATGTCGCTGAGGCTGGAAGCAAGGAACCCAGCCTGAAGTGATTACAATTGTCCTGGCAGAACACCAGACTGTGTCGCCACGGTTCTCCATCCACAGTGGAAACCAGAGACAAGCTGATTCCCACCAGCTTTGCTGCTCTTTAAAAAAAAATTACATATGTCACTTTATCTCAGTGCTATACAATTATGAGATGATAATGCTTCTTCTTAGAATATATACATGCTTAATTCTGTTCACATATTTACTTTTATGCTAATATCTAAAATAGTCTCTATTCACCTTGAGGTTTTCCTGCAGTTGTTCCTATATCTTTCTTCTGCCAATTAATCAGGTTCTTGTATTATTTCTCTAAAGAACTGCACATATGCCTTGGGACTGCTCAGGTGGCACAAGTTGTAAAGAACTACCTGCCAATGCAGAAGGCATAAAAGGCATGGGGTGAGAAGATCCCCTGAGGAGGGCATGGCAAACCACTCCAATATTCTTGCCTGGAGAATCTTACGTACAGAGGAGCCTGGTGGGCTACAGTCCATAGGGTCGCAAATAATTGGATGCAACGGAAGTGACTTAGCACACACATACAGATTTATACCAAAACAACCTCAAGTTCACTTTTTTGTTTACATCTTAATCTCAAGTTCACTATTTTGTTTGTTTCCATCTCAACTTCCCAGTGACATTGAATCTCCTTTATATCAAAGATTTGACACAATTCTTTAAATATAGTAAGACTAATATTAATTGGACATGTGGAATGTCAATCACAACAAAATAGGCATTTAATACATATTAGTGTTAAGCCTCTGTCCTGTGGTATTTCCATCTTAACTTCCACTTGAGAAGACTGAGGCTCAAATGTGCATATAAACATATGGAAATAACAGCTAGAAGCAGCAAAGATGCAGTGCAGCACTCTGGGAGGTAATGTACTTTCTGTCACTATAACTCACGAGCAGACACGGGACAACCACTTGTAAGGATGCCACTGGAAGAAGTCAAGATTCACACTCAGGTCTTTAAACTTCTAAATCTGTCCTCTTTTCCCACTCTTATAAAAAATGTAGTTTCATTATTGAGAAGCTAAATAGTGGTAAGGCTGCTGCCGGGAATTACAGAATGAGTTTCTCCGTTCTAACTATTATCCAGAAAACCAAAGGTCAGCACTGAGAGTAAAAGGACTACATCTTATTCATTTTGACATTTAAGAAAACTACGGAAATGCTAGAGAATATGATTCATAGCGTTAGCAACAAGAAATGTGGACTTGTCTCAACGTCATGAGAGTGAGCCATTGATTTGAATGGTAGGAAAAGGAATCATTTAAATACACTTACGAGCTAGGGACTTCCCTGATGGTACAATGGCCAAGACTCTGTGCGCCCAATACAGGAAGCTCAGGTTCCATCCCTGATCAGGGAACTAGATCCCACACGTCACAACTAAAACATGGTGCAGCCAAATAGATAAATACTAAAAATAAATAAATAAATGCACTTAAGAGCTCGCAAATAACAACTGCGTACACTGATAACTTAAAAAACCCTTCTCAGACATAGTATGATGTTCTTCCTATTAGACTATCTACAAATGACATCATTTCCTGTTTATACTGGGTTATTTTTTGACCTTGTGTGAAACCCTAATCTTTTAATTAGAGCATGATATAGTCCATATCCAGGGATAATCAAAGGTAATCTTAGTTAAACTGAAAAGTATATTAAAACACGGTGCAGCCAAATAGATAAATACTAAAAATAAATAAATAAATGTACTTAAGAGCTCGCAAATAACAACTGCGTACACTGACAACTTAAAAAACCCTTCTCAGACATAGTATGATGTTCTTCCTATTAGACTATCTACAAATGACATTATTTCCTGTTTATACTGGGTTATTTTTTGACCTTGTGTGAAACCGTAATCTTTTAATTAGAGCATGATATAGTCCATATCCAGGGATAATCAAAGGTAATCTTAGTTAAACTGAAAAGTATAAGGCATGTTTTACATGAGAATTGATGTAAATTAGAAGAAAAATATTTTGGGGACTTAGGAAGAATAAACATAAATGCAAAGAAAAATAATTAATAAAGAAACATAAGGCATAGTAACCTCCACAATATGATTTTTTTGTCCCTGAAATGGAGTTGGTTGTGCAGCTGCTCACAGCGTGCATCTTAGTGTGGGAAGGAATGTTCACTTTGTCAGAGGAGCCTTCCATTTTCATTTTCAGGAAAAAAAAAAAAAGTGCAAGTTGAAATGCCTACTGTTTTTCAGAGGTAAGAATCAAGAGATAGAATACTAAAGAAATCTAAACCATGACAAATCTTAGTGTAACCATATCCGCTTGAGTGGGTCTGGTGTAAAGGCTCAGCTTTAACACTAACCAGTCTTAAAATATGAACTTTTTTAAAATTTCACAGGGAACTCCATACTGGTCCCTAGTCCTTCAATGATGCTTCATGAAAAACAAGGGGCACAGTGTAAAGAATCCGCCTGCCAATGCAGGAGACTCAAAGATGTGGGTTCGATCCCTGGGTCAGGAAAATCCCCAAGAGTAGGAAATAGCAACACACTCCAGTATTCTTGCCTGGAAAATCTCATGGACAGAGGAGCCTGGTGGGCTACAGTCCATGGGGTTACAAATAGGCATACACAACTGAGAAGAGTGCAAGCGTGCACACACACAAACACACACAAAAAACACCAGGCCCCCAGTATGGACTCAATAAATTCTA
Organism: Oreotragus oreotragus; assembly: GCA_006410675.1. Classification (NCBI taxonomy): domain Eukaryota; kingdom Metazoa; phylum Chordata; class Mammalia; order Artiodactyla; family Bovidae; genus Oreotragus; species Oreotragus oreotragus. The sequence continues at coordinate 201,743 of SJYX01005576.1, read as the reverse complement.
TGCACTAGAATTCTTTTGGATATGCTTAGCAATTTTCATGCCCAATGCACTGTGAGAACAGCCTGATTTCTTTATGTAAGTTTTCTCATTTGAAAACTTACATAGTCAGGGGTGTTGTACCCTTGCATGGTTCCAACATCCTTTCTCTTTAATTCTAAATTGTTAATGGATTATGGGGAATAGTGTCTAAACTGTTGCAACACTTTTGCAGACAATATAAAATAAAATTAAGTGTTCATGCTTCCTATGACCCAGAGGTTCCATGTTTTTGCTTGCTATAAGCCCACAAAGGAATTCTCATACTTATGCAGAAGATAATATGCAAGGATGTTAATGGCAGCATTTATTTTAGTTGTGATAATTAGAAGCAGTCAAAATGGCCATCAAATGGATATGTATAAATAAAGATAGTTTGTTCCAAATTATAATGGAACAGAAGCCTGCTGTAAAAGTGAAAGAACTCTTTTTAGGTCAAGATGCATGGAGTTCTTGTTTCAAAAATTCCTCTGCTCAAAATAATTATACACAGTGGTTACAATAAAAAAATAAAAATCTAAAGCAGCTTCTAATCTGAATATCAGAAAAGGAAGAGACATTCAAAGCATGAATGGTTCCGCAACCATGGACTTGCCAGGTTCAGGATCCAAGTGCAGGTTCTGTAGGTCTAGACTCCACCTCCTTCAGGAAAAAGGGCTAAAAGTGACTTCACGGAACAGAGGGACAGATTCAGGCTCCTTGCTTGATACTTGGGGACCATAATATATGGATAGTACCCCTCCAAAGAGAAGCAGCTTAAAAAACTGCTGCTGAGGAAGAAAAAAAATGCCTGAGATTATAACCCTAGAGTAGCACCATACTATAGAACTGTCTGTCTGTCTGTGATGATGGGAAGAGCTGCCCATTAAAGCATCCATTAGACACAATGGTCAGTGCTATTGGGAAACTGCATTTTGAATATCATTCACTTTAGCTGGCTGGAAATTAAACAGCCACAAGTAGTCAGTGGCTACCTGTTAGTGGACAATATTGTGCTAAGGAATAAAAAGTTCTAGGGAGAATAAAGAACATGGACATGGAACTCATGAGCTGATTACAGATCTATGCTGGTTTGGGGACTGAATCTGCTGCTGCTGCTGCTGCTGCTAAGTCACTTCAGTTGTGTCCGACTCTGTGCGACCCCATAAACGGCAGCCCACCAGGCTCCGCCATCCCTGGGATTTTCCAGGCAAGAACACTGGAGTGGGTTGCCATTTCCTTCTCCAATGCATGAAAGTGAAAAGTGAAAGTGAAGTCGCTCAGTCATGTCTGACTGTTCGCGATTCCACGGACTGCAGCCCACCAGGCTCCTGCATCCAAGGGATTTTCCAGGCAAGAATACTGGAGTGGGATGCCATTGCCTTCTCTGGGGACTGAATCTACTTAGCCCCAATATCACAACCTGATTAATCCAGTTCTGGACTTTTTGAATCCAGGGTCTATCAGAGGTAATTGCCAACAGCATGACAGAGATGGATCGCATTAAGGACAGTAAGCAGGGGGAGGGAATGAAGGCAGGAAGAGAGAGAGAACAAAAAGGAAAAAGCTATATGCAATTCTCTCATCAGAAGGAGAATCAAAGAAAATATTAAAAACATATAAAAACTGAATCTTATAAAAGACAGTCAATAAAATTAATTCCAGAAAATATTAATTTTATGGAACCAACAAATGTTTGGCAAGATGTTTAAAATGTTCAATGAGACAAAATATTAACTCAAATTTTAAAAAATAAGCATAAAACAAAAGCACCCCCCCCAAACCCCCCAAATCTTATGTCTTATAAAAGAGGATTAATTAGAAATCATTGGGAAAATATAACAATATTTAAATATGTTAGAAAGGGAAAACATAACTGGATATAATTAAAACACAAGTTAGTGAATTGAGAGATGGTCCTGGGAAATTCACCCAGAAAAAAGCCCAGAGGGACAAAGGGATAAATTCTGTAAAACATGTAGGGCAGACGGAGAGGCTGGAGCATATGTTCAACAGTAAACCCAGAAAAAAATAAAGTGGAGGAAATTACAGAAAAGAAACATTTCAAAAAATAATACCTGAGAGATTTTCAAGACTTAAAAAAGGTAGTTGTTCTCTAATCAAACAACATACTAAAAATATCAAAATATATAACTTCTAAAATAAACCTATCTGAGCTAGAGTATAGTAAAACTGAAGAATATCAAGGATTAGGAGAAGAATCTCAAAGCCAATCAGAGATTGCATTAAGAAAAAATTCATAGAATATGAAATCCTAAATTGATCATGAATTCTACTTTGAGAAAGAATGAAAAAAAAAAGGGTAATTTTCAAAAGGTTCTCAATTGTTTCTGTTTCTCAATTAACAACAACAACAACAACCTCCTCCAGTTAATGTGTGTGTCTGTGTGTCTGTGTGTCTGTGTGTGCTCAGTTGCTCAGTGCTGTCCACCTCTTTGTGGCCCCATGGACTTTTGTCCACTGGATTCCTCTGCTGATGAATTTCCCAGGCAAGAACACTGGAGTGGGCTGCCATTTCCTTCTCCAATGCATGAAAGTGAAAGGTAATGGTGAAGTCGCTCAGTCGTGTCCCACTCTTCGCAACCCCATGGACTGCAGCCCACCAGGCTCCTCCGTCCATGGGATTTTCCAGGCAAGAACACTGGAGTGGGGTGCCATTGCCTTCTCCAATGCATGAAAGTGAAAAGTGAAAGTGAAGTCACTCAGTCGTGTCTGGCTCTTAGCGACCCCATGGATTGCAGCCCACCAGGCTCCTCCATCCATGGGATTTTCCAGGCAAGAATACTGGAGTGGGGTGCCATCGCCTTCTCCAATGCATGAAAGTGAAAAGTGAAAATGAAGTTGCTCAGTCATGTCCGACTCTTAGCGACCCCATGGACTGCAGCCCACCAGGCTCCTCCATCCATGGGATTTTCCAGGCAAGAATACTGGAATGGGGAGCCATTGGTTGAATAGTAACATTCAATTTTTTTAACAAATGGTTGGCTTCTGAGGTTGTCCTTGTCTGGTCCCTAAAATCATTAAGAGCAAACTAGCATAAGTTCCATATAAGTGGTGGTTTGAGTGTCAACTGGGAGGCTAACTCTAGGAAAGATGAGTAGGATTTCACACTGTCATGCATATGCTAACGTAAGAAATTCTTCTACTTTGGGTGGGTCACTTGAATAGATTTTTCTTTCAGTCTCCTTTCATGTAGGTCGTAGAGATAAAAGTTATCTGAGGGTTTGCTTTGTTGCTCTTGCTCAATCATTCAGTTGTGTCTCACTCTTTGCAACCCTATGGACTGCAGCACACCAGGCTTCCCTGTCTTTCACAGTCTCCCAGAGTTTGCTCAAACTCATGTCCATTGAGTCAGTGATGCCATCCAACTCTCTCATCCTCTGTCACCCCCTTCTCTTCTTGCCCTCAATCTTTCCATCATTAGAGTCTTTTCCAATGAGTCAGCTCTTTGCAACAGGTGGCCAAAGTATTGGAGCTTCAGCTTCAGCATCAGTTCTTCCAATGAATATTCAGGGTTGACTTCCTTTAGGATTGACTGCTTTGATCTCCTTACAGTCTATGAGATTCTTAAGAGTCTTCTCCAGTACCACAGTTCAAAAGCATCAATTCTTAAGCACTCAGCCTTATTTAAGGTCCAACTCACATTCATACATGACTACTAGGAAAACAATATCTTTGATATAAGGACCTTTGTCTGCAAAGTGATGTCTCTGCTTTTTAATATGCTATCTAGGTTCATCATAGCTTTCCTTCCAAGAAGCAAAGCATCTTTTAATTTCATGGTTGCAGTCACCATCTGCAATGATTTTGGATCCCAGGAAAATAAAGTCTGTCACTGTTTCCATTCTTGAGTTTGCTTTGTTCTACCTCAAATTAACACTGCAAGCCATCCTCAGCAAACTGATAAATTCTTTTTGAGAGTAGAGTTAGTAAGATCTTAATCTCTGGAAAACACACTTACAGAGCTTGCATCTTGGAATAGAGAAGGAAATGGAAATAATGGCAAAGGGAGAGCAACAATTCAGCTGAACCAAAGATACCCGTTCACTTAATTAATAGTGGGTCTCACATTTGAGCCTCTATCAGCATCCTCTGGAGGACTTGCTAAAACAGACTGCTGGGTACTCCAGAGAGCCTCTGATCAAGACCCCCACTACTCAAAACGAAGCCGAGAACCAGCAGACTCAGCACCGTCTGGAATGACATGCAGACTCCTGGCCATTGCTCCAGACCTTCTAATCAGATTCTGCGTTTGAACAATTTCTCTAGCCAAGGCAGATGCACACAGAGGTGTCAGAAGCACTGTCCCAAAGGGCTTATCATGTATTATTGATCATGAAGTTCAAACACCACAGAACCTGCCTTTCCCTTTACTATGGTTTTCTACTTAATATGAATTATGGTTTCTTCCACTCTTGTTTCTCCACCAAACTAGTTCAATATGCATTTGATTTTCAGGATTTTCAATTCAAGGATGGCCACCCATACTTATTTGTGAGCACTATTATAAATTTATTCTTATTGTTGTGTTTTTCTATCATTCAGTGATTTGGATGGGATAGGGGCAAGATAGATGTGTCCTTGATAGAATATTATGAGCATATTAGTTTATAAAGAAAAATTTGAGCTACTATTTATTTAAATTATGAGTTGAGTCAAGCTTAAAATATCAATATTTTAAGCTTAAAATATCAATATCATGTGTAAAGGATGAATGATCCTTTACACGTGAACAAGTTAAGCTGTAAGCACCACTGAGAATAACTGTTAAGTAACATTTGCAAAACCTTGGAAGATGAGAGAGCTGCCTATAGACTGGAGGGGATCGTTGATTCTTATTTTGAAGAGATAAAGACAGACTTGTACTGAATAACATACAAGGAGAAATGTAGTAATATAAAACTATAATTTTTACAAAGTTCTCTCATGGCTTGGATCAATAGGACTAGCCATATCAATACACCTTTCTCCTTTTCTATCTTTGTTAGACTAGCAAACTAGAAGAATGACACAGAGTGTTTCTTGGATTTTAGCAGAACATATAATATCCTTGTGGAAAAGATAATGGGATGTGATGAAGTCTGGATTTATAGGTTTATACTTAGCATAACCATCAACCTTCCCTCAAAAGCGTTAATTTATCAAGTCGGACAGAAGCCTTGAGCAGCATGCTGCAGACTTTGCCCTTGCACTTGTCCTTCATCCCTTTTATATTAGTAATTGGGTCAATGCCCGAATGGTGTGTTGGGGTGTGTGTGTGTGCAGGGAATATCGGGGATGACATGAAAGCAATGTAAAAGGAAGAGCGAACATGACAACTTTCAAACATATTCTCAGCAACAGAATCTGAAAAGAAGGATCAAAGGATAAAAGTTGATATTTCACAGGTTGGTTTTTTTTTTTTTTTTTTGCAATACCACATTCATTTGGATAACTCAATTATGCAAAGAGGGGGAAAAGAGTCTTTGGGTTTTGTATCAGTAAATTTGAGTCAGTTGAACTGAGGCAGATGAACCTAGAACCTGTTACACAGAGTGAAGTAAGTCAGAAAGAAAAAAGCAAATATTGCAAATTAACACATATATATGGAATCTAGAAAAAATGGTACTGCTGAACCTAATTGCAGGACAAGAATAGAGATGCAGATGTAAGGAACAGACTTGTGGACACCGTGGGGGAAGGAGAAAGTGGAACCAATTGAGAGAATAGCACTGACATGTGTACACCGCCATGTGTAAAATAGCTAGCTAGTGGGAAGAGGCTGAATATCACAGGGAGCTCAGCCTGGTGCTCTGTGATGACCTAGAGCGGTAGGCTGTGGGTGAAGGAGATTAAAGAGAGAGGGGATTTATGTACACTTATGGCTGATTCACACTGTTGTGTAGCAGAAGCCAATACAATGATGTAAAGCAATTATTTTTCAATTAAAAATAGTTCCGGGGTTCAGTTAGTGGCATGTGACATATAAATCATAGATTTAAAACAATTTTTAAAGGACAACTTGTTTGGTATTAAGACATATATGCTTCCCTCATTGATGGTGGTAAGTGAATAGTCACTGTGCATTGATTAATAGGCTGTTGGAAGCCTAAACAGAAATCTGACATTCAGAGTCAAAAAAAAAAAAAAAAAAAAGGTCTTTCACAGTTTTAGTTCCCATATGAGGACTCACTGTGATAACTGCATTTTTCACCAGAACAATTAGGCATTGTTCAGAGAGAACTTCCTTGCTTAGGTAGCTGGGCCAATTGCCTCAGCCGGGGAACTTACAAATTTCATAAGTAACATACTAGAGTAAATCTCTTATGAAATGAATGATAACTCTCCAGAAGTGCACACTGAAGAAGTAAAATCTGACCCATAGAAGGGTCACCTGGCACTTCATTAATAAGACTTACAGAGCCCAAAACACACGTTTACCAATGTGTGTTACTAGTTCTGCCATGCTGTTTCTCCAGTGAATAAACGGTTACAAGAAACTTTGCTTCCCCTGAGAGTAACTTAGAGACTACTAGTTTCTTGATTTCTGTTAGTGTTAATAACATGTAGGTTAGGGTCAATTAGTACAAATTTGGGGGGAAAAACTGAGTCAAACAAAACGAAGCAGCCATCTTTCATTGTAAAGAGCCTCAGGGTCTTTACTCTGTCAATGAAGACTGTGAATTTTTAAGAAGAAATATAAATGCCATACTTTTCCTAGCTTACATAACCATGAAATCCCCCTTTAAACATATTTTGTGCAACTAATTTATTATAAAATACAGTTTAGAAAACACTTAACTAGAAATTTTCTAGGCTCCCTGACATGTTAAATTTCTGTATATACTGTCTTTCTACTCACTCAGATGCCTGTAAAGAAATAAACAGAGAAAGGAAAGTAAAATTACAAGGAAAATCAACAAGTCTCGGCAGTAGAAATGGAGTGGAACCTGAACACATCATTATTATACATATACCATTATTCTTAATACTATGTCAGTTATTACAATCTAAGAACTTGGCTACATTCAAAATATGTTTACAACATATGCCTACATCTGATACAAAGTTTATATCTCTCATTATTTACCCAGAAGATTCACTCTGGCAAAAGATACCTAGCTTAGTACACCCTGATCACTAAAGGGATCATCAAGAGAGCCATCCATTCTATCAGCGTTTGAGTCAGAGATGAATAAGCAAAACATCCGTGTTGGCTGGAATTTGCTGCTTCAGGATACATTGAGTGCTTCACGCTATGCTGGAACTCTCAGGATCCCTATGGCTCTGGGATCCTATCTGCTTCCTTCCAGTTCTCACGACATCTGCCTCATCACACTCCTCGCTATAACTCCTCATTTTCTCAAGTCTTGTTTTTCAGTCACATAGTGCTTGTGCTGGAGGGGTGGTTTGATATCCCTAAAATGAATGAGTTCATGTGTATTTGTATCACTAGTTCAGTGGAAAGTACTATACCCTAAGAAGGTATAAAATTCTGTGGATGCTATTTTTGCCCTCAATTCCAAAATCAGTTCTCTGGACTCTGAAATTATAGATAAAACTTGAAAATAATTTATTTTCAGAGACTGTTTTCAAATAATTTTTTCATCCGCATTTTCAGACAGTTGATTGTCTCCATCTGACCTGTTTTCACGAAGACAATTCAGTTGTTATGGTCAGCATGTGAACAGAGGAACTATGGAAATCCATGGCGCAATATGCTTAGTATTTATTCACTTTTTACCACATGAAATACATCACAACCTGTAGCGTGACTTTCTCTTTAACACAGAATGTTTTTTGTCCTGTGGCCAGTTTCATTCCCTCTCTCTCCCCTCTCAGTCAGAATCAATCTCACAGAGTAACTTGGGCTGAATGCATGGCCAGCAACCATGCTGGTCAAGAGGTCAGAAGACTTGGGTGAAATTCTAGGTCTATCACTAATGTTTCTGTGAGACTGGCCAAGTTTCTTAGCCTCACCTCACTATGTTTATAAGTGAAGACACTAACATATCACAGTAGGCTGGAATATTACATGCTAAAAGAATGAGAAAGTTCTGTACTGAACAGTCATTCAAAATGTTTAAGCCAATATGAATCTTGAGTTGTTTTCTGCCATAGTTTTCAAGCTTAATATCTGCAAGTCAACATGAAATGAGTGAAACTAAACATTGTTGTAAGATAATCTGCTTTAAAGCACTTAGAATTGTATAAAGTGCTGTACAAATATAAATTAATAACATTGACATTGACACTCAGTTCAATTCAGTTCTTCAGTCATGTCTGACTGTTTGCAAACCCCATGGACTGCAACACGTCAGGCTTCCCTGTCCATCACCACCTCTGGGCGTTTACTCAAGCTCATGTCCATTGAGTTGGTGATGCCATCCAACCATCTCATCCTCTGTCGTCCCTTTCTCCTCCTGCCTTCAATCTTTCTCAGCATCAGGGTCTTTTCCAATGAGTCAGTTCTTCTCATCAGGTGGCCAAAGTATTGGAGTTTCAGCTTCAACATCAGTCCTTTCAATGAATATTCAGGACTGATCTCCCTCAGAATGGACTGGTTGGATCTCCTTGCAGTCCAAGGGACTCTCAAGAGTCTTCTCCAACAGCACAGTTCAAAAGCATCAATTCTTTGGTGCTCAGATTTCTTTACAGTCCAACTCTCACATCCATACATGACTACTGGAGAAACCCTAGCTTTGACTAGATGGACCTTAATTGGTAAAGTAATGTCTCTGCTTTTTAATATGCTGTCTAGGTTGGTCATAGCTTTTCTTCCAAGGAACAAGCATCTTTTAATTCCATGGCTGTAGTCATCATCTGCAGTGATTCTGGAGCCAAAAAAATAAAGTCTTTCGCTGTTTCCCTATTTACTATTACAATCAAAATTTTTTTCCAATGAAGAAAATGCCATAGTTTCCTTATGTGAGTTGCATGCTTTTGAAAATGTTCATCATCCACACAGTCTCTTGAAATGTTTAAGAGCATTCAGTGGTCTCCTTACTTTCACAGGACTCTATCTATACACTCCAAAGCTAATATCAATGCTCTTGATCTTCTGTTTGATTTTGACCTATGAATACGTAGCCAGATTCTTGGCATCTCCAAAGACTCAATCAAGTACACCATGTAATTCTGGTCAAATTGAACATAGGAGTGTGACAGATTTGTGCTATGAATATAGGTTAAAGTCTATGGTAAAGGAAAAAAGAATCCTGAACAGGTATTTTATAGCCATCAACCTTAGTAGCTTGCAAAAGACCAACTACACTTACAGATATGCAGGAAGGATCTGCTAGGGAAGAGGAATTTTGCAAATCACTAACAGTAGAGAATTATTATTAAATGACTAACACTAACCTGCTTTCTACTACTACTACTACTGTCATTTCAGTCGTGTCCGACTCTGTGTGACCCCACAGACGGCAGCCCACCAGGCTCCCCCATCCCTGGGATTCTCCAGGCAAGAACACTGGAGTGGGTTGCCATTTCCTTCTCCAATGCACGAAAGTGAAAAGTGAAAGTGAAGTCACTCAGTCGTGTCCGACTCTTAGCGACCCCATGGACTGCAGCCCACCAGGCTCCTCCATCCATGGGATTTCCCAGGCAAGAGGACTGGAGTGGGGTAACCTGCTTTCTAGTGGCTAATAATTGTTTACTGCAATGATTAAAATGTATCTGTTACTACTCTCATTTCTTTTGTATTTTAGAGTTTATAAAATTATCCTTATTATGTCATTTATTATAACATGTAGTTTCTCCTGTACTGTCCTTTTATATTTTCACTAAATCTAATTAACTCACAACAAAAATCTCCCATTTTTATAAAGGAAAATTGAAGCTCCAAAGTCAATGTGACCTAAAGCTCACTATTTTGGAAACAGAATTACTTTTTCAAGAGAGTGGCTGGAGATGACGTGTTCTTCAATGTCCACGAATCACTGATTCTATATCTTCAACTGATTTTTTTTAATTTGTTGTATATTTCTTTATTTATTCTGTTCCACTCCCTATACCCTTCCTAGACAGGTTAATACTATGTTTCAGGACACAGGATGTAGAAACAAACAGAAGATAATGTTGGGAAAAAGAACAAACACTCTGCCTGATGTGGTTTATAAAGAAACTTTTATGATGAAACAGATGGTTTATAAAAAAGAAATGATTCTCAAGCCCAGCTGACATTATACTAATTAGATGATCAGAAGGCACCTACTGAAAGTGATTTGATCATAATACCAACGTTTATAAAACATCATGTTTGCCTCCACTTCCCAACAGCCTCTGTCAAAACCTAGCTGCAATTCTTTTCTTCAAGTTGAAATTCTTTATTCTTAAAATAAAAAGCCATGTCCTCTCTCTACCTCAGATGATCTAAGGCATCCCCCTCACATAGGGAAAAATGGAAATTCTCGGCTCATCAAAGTGATGCATTAATAATCTTGGCAATAGTTCAGTTTAGTATAGTACTTTCCAATTTTCCACATGAAACTCCTTTCATATATCTAGTCTCCTGGAGTGACAAGCCTTATATGATTTCCAAGTTGGTTTTTCTTGGGTAGAAACTGTCAAAGTATTTCTCCGTCTATGATATAACATAGATGAATCGATTTCCAGTGTGCAATCTAACTTGGGACTTTGATCAAAATGATTTTCACTTTCAAGTGCTGAAAGCAGGTTCACATGAGCCATAGCCAGCTGGGCCTCCACAGGTGAAATACCACATCCCTAATTGCATTTATCCTGTTGAATTTCTTTTTGAGATGGGCAAAACATGTTGGAGTTATCATGCTTCGTGAAGCATACTTCTTTGTCTCTGATCCTATTCTTTGTATATTGTGTATATTTGTGTATATTTTTAGTACACCATGCCGTGTACTAAAAATATACACAAATATACACAATATATTCAAATATATACACATATACATAAATATATTCACATAGACATACCATACACATATTCCTAAATGTTTGAAAAGTCAGCAAACACTTTTGTGTATAGTGTTTTGTGCTGGAGAATAATACAAAAAAAAAAATTGCCTTCTTACTGGGGCCCGGGACTAGAGAGAAGGACCATATAAAGCATTAAATACAAGCAGATAATGTAAGTGAATGGGAAATCTCTCTCTACTTAAGGGAGTGGGGCATTTGCTTAAGACTATTAGAAATAGATGCATTTCCCTAGCTAAGTATTAGATACAGAGCAACTTTTCAAGTAGGGGGGGAAAAAAGGAATTGTCCAATGAGTTAGGACGGAGGGGCAGTGTGTTAATTCTAGCTTAACAATGAAACAAGGATGCACCTACAAATGTGGGTGAAAGAGGGAGGATAAAGGATAAAGATGATCTTTGGCTGCAGCTAGATTGAGAAGAACCTTGCAACAATTTGAGCAAGAAGGTCCCCAGGTATTATAATTAGTACTTACTTTCTTGATGAAACTTCCCTGCCTACTTATGGCTCCTTCCTCCCTCCCTCCCTCCCTCCCTCTGTTTCTGCCTCCCTTTTCCCCTCTCTTCCAAATGCATTAAAGGAGCACATAATAGAAACTTTCCTAGACTAGACAATCATTTCAAGTTTGTTACAAGTTTATCTCAATGACATTTCAGGAAGCCTGTAGTACTGTCATATTTCAGGAAACTGGATTTGTATTTGTTCTTGGCAAACCCACTTTCTTTTGTTAAGAAAAGATGTCACAAAGGTTTTATGGTCAAAATCTCATGCAAGTTACCTCTAGACAGAAATGTCTATGAGACCAAAAACTTTTTACATTTAAGTAGTATGCAATGCAACTATGGCATAGTAAAAAAAAGTACAGATCTTGCTTCCAAATGGGTTGAGGAATACTGTGGAATTTGGAGCAATTTTTGAGTACTATTTATAAGCATGCTTCCCTGGTGGCTCAGACAATAAAGTGTCTGCCTGCAATGTGGGAGACCTGGGTTTGATCCCTGGGTCAGGAAGATCCCCTGGAGAAGGAAATGGCAACCCGCTCCCATACCCTTGCCTGGAAAATCCCATGGATGGAGGAGCCTGGTGGGCTACAATCCACGTGGTTGCAAAGAGTCGGACATGACTGAGCTTTCCTTTCCTTTCTTATAAGCATCAAAACTATTATTGATGTTTTCAGACTGTGGTATTGGAGAAGACTCTTGAGAGTCCCTTGGATTACAAGGAAATCAATCCAGTCCATCATAAAGGAAATCAACCCTGAATATTCACTGGAAGGACTGATTCTGAAGCTGAAGCTCCAATAATTTGGCCACCTGATGCGAAGAGCCAACTCATTGGAAAAGCCTCTGATGCTGGGAAAGAGGGAAGGCAGGAGGAGATGGAGATGACAGGGGACAAGATGGTTGGATGGCATCACCAACTCAATGGATATGAGTTTGAGCAAGCTCCAGGCAATGATGAAGGACAGAGAAGCCTGGCATGCTGCAGTCCATGGGGTCACAAAGAGTCAGACATGACCGAGTGACTGGACAAATTATAAGCAGTACTAATAGCAAACACATTGTATGCTTACTATGAACCAGGTACTATATGTTCATTCTCATTTGTTCCCACAACCATTCTATGAGATACTTATATGATTATTTCTCTATTTTACAAATGAAGACACACAGACTTTGAGAGGTTCAGGTTTGCCTGGGAACAGAACAAGAATGAGGTGGAGCTAGGACTTGAACCCAAGTCTGTATAGTGAACAAAACTTTTCTTAATCACTATACTATGTCTCCACAAAACTAATGTATATAATAGTACTTATGCAGATAAGGGAAAATGCTATGTCCTCCCAAACTTTTATACTTATTTTTTTTAGAAATGTATTTTTTAAGGCCTATCTTACAGAGTAAAAATTTTCCCTATTAGAGTCTTAGATGTGATATACATATCTTATGTCTCCTTAAGCACCATTTCTCACTAATCAGTCTTACAACACAATCAAATTACTTTTTTTTCCCTTGTTTTTCATGCTCAAACCAGAAATTCATATTTGTGCAGCTGACTTTATCCTGTATTGTACAAATGGTGCATAATGCAACATTTCTAAACAGGAGGGGAAGGGAAAAAATGGAAAAGTTCAGTTGTGCTATGAATCTAAATACTCTATGGTTCTCCTTATTTACATGCTAGAAGTAGGAAGTGGGAAACATATATGAAATTACTTGAAGATATTTTTTAAAATAGCTACTGAAGTACAGTTCTGTAGAGCTGAAAAACTGGTTGTTCTTTATTAATTTGGCTGCTCACAATGTCAGATGGATTTTTCTTGCCAGTCCTGTCTTTCAAAAGGCAAGGCAGGTGTACTTCACCTACAACCCACTCAGTGCCAGGCTGTCACAGCCTCACAAAATTGCACATTGATCCAAAAGAGCAGATACCTATGGTTCCCTGGAACTCAGCCAATTACAGAGTGATGCATTACTAACAACTTTCTGAAATCAGGTCTGAAGTCCTCTTTCCCTCTCAATCCCTTCCCCACAACCACTAAGGGACCTCTTTTCTCTGCTCCCTATCTCTTCCCACATATAGACACTGCCAAACCAGTTTAACAGTCATTGAAGTCATGTTGAAAATGATGATATTCCATTTGCTGTTGGAGTTCCCATGAATTCTATGGTTTGGTGGTAACCAGACAAATTTATTCATCCAATGTTTCAATACTTCGGACAATAAAGTAACATAAAACTGGGTGAAGTACACCGAGGAAACCAGAATAGAAAGAGACACATGTACCCCAATGTTCATTGCAGCACTGTTTATAATAGCCAGGACATGGAAACAACCTAGATGTCCATCAGCGGCTGAATGGATAAGAAAGCTGTGGTATATATACACAATGGAGTATTACTCAGCCATTAAGAAGAATACATTTGAATCAGTTCTAATAAGATGGATGAAACTGGAACCAATTATACAGAGTGAAGTAAGCCAGAAAGAAAAACACCAATACAGTATACTAACACATATATATGGAATTTAGAAAGATGGTAATGAGGACCCTGTATGCAAGACAGCAAAAGAGATACAGATGTGTAGAGCGGACTTATGGACTCTGAGGGAGAAGGAGAGGGAGAGGGAGAGGGAGGGATGATTTGGGAGAATAGCATTGAAATATGTATACTATCATGTAAGAAATGAATTGCCAGTCTATGTTCAATGCAGGATGCAGGATGCTTGGGGCTGGTGTATGGGGATGATCTGGAGGGAAGATGTGGGGTGGGAGGTGGGAGGGGGGTTCATGTTTGGGAGTTCGTGTAAAAAAATAAATAAATACAAAAAAAAAAAAAAACTGGGTGAAGTATTTGTCTATACCCCTTAAGTCAGGTAGTGAAAGATGAAAATGCATGATCTTTGAAGAGAGAAAGAGCCTAGGAATGAACTCTCTGGGTTCACAACAAGATGGCTAGCTGCCCAGGCTTCCTACATGAGAATCAGGTCAACTTGGCAACGTGACAAGTCTATAATTTTTTGCTAATTTTTACTGCAGCATAGTTGCTTTACAATGTTGGGTTAGTTTCTGCTGTACACCAGAGCGAACCAGCTGCATATAAATGTGTGTGTGCTCATTCAGTCACGTCTGACTCTGCAACCCCATGGACCGTAGCCCACCAGCTCCTCTGCCCATGGGATTCTCCAAGCAGGAATACCAGAGTGGGTTGTCATTTCCTCCTTTGGGGAATCTTCCTGACCCAAGCTTTGAACCCATGTCTCCTGCACCTCCTGCACTGGCAGGTAGATTCTTTACCACTAAGATACCTGGGAAGCCCACATTTATACATGTATCCCCTCTTCTTTGGATTTCCTTACCATTTAGGTCACCACAGAGCCCTGAGTAGAGTTCCCTGTGCTTTACAGGAGGTTCTCACTAGTTATCTAGCTTACACATAGTAGGGTATATATGTCAATCCCAATTTTTAATACATCTTTTCTTCAATCTGATCACCTCTCCCATTCTGGTTCCCTTCAGCAGTCTTTGGTGGCATTTTCTGGCTTGCCCTAACACTTTCTCCTGCTTCCTCATCCAATAGTTTTGATCATCTTACACTTGTGCTTGTGTTATTTTACATCAGTGGAATTCAACAAAAAATAAAGTTGCCTATTATAAAATCTATGCTTCTTGAATGTTCCTTAAAAAGAAGAGTTATATGAGGTTTAAAATACGAAATAGTGTATTTACTCATTTAATCCATCTTTACTATTTACTATGTATCAGCACCTGGTAACTGGACCATTGCCTTTGAAGTTTTCAGCTTAGAAGAGGGATACATGTAAACAAACAAACAGAGTAAGATGCGCTGACGGAAGCACCTAGGGTATGGAAAGACACACTGAGAAGAAGGTCATCATAGATTCGTCACAGGTAATGATCGTTAAGTAATCCATTTAATTTGTAGTGTGTCAGCAATCACACTGGACAAAACTGTGCCATCCAGTTTAATTAAAGATGGTGAAATTCACTAAGACAAGGCCAAGTCTCTCTGCTTGTGAGTTTTCTTTTGCCCAGGCAAAGCTGGATACATTCCTCTGAACACTTTCTCAAAGCCACAGACCTTTTGCTTGGTTCTCAACATTGTTCTCCCCCCTTGACTGACAGCTCCTTAAGGTGGCATGTGGCCGGCCCTCTCCTGACTGCCAACTCGACACACCATGCCTATCATTAAAAGACCCTTAGAAATGCTCATCAAACATTTAGAAAAAAAGGTATTTCTTTAGCCTGAGCATGGCTAGCTCTAGAGAATATGGGAATTGGTAAAAGAGGAATTTATTTTTTTCCCAAATGACCTTTCCCCACTGTGCTTCATTGCTTCTGGGTTTATTCCCAAACCTCATCCCATTTCCTCACTCACCTCAAAGAACTTCCTTTCAGCTTAATTCACTGTAGATAACAACAGCATCCGGTCCCAGCACGTCATGGGAGATAGATGGGGAAACAGTGGAAACAGTGTCAGACTTTATTTTTGGGGGCTCCAAAATNTAATAAAACTTTATTACACACACACACACACACACAAAGCTCAACATTCAGAAAACGAAGATCATGGCATCTAGTTCCATCACTTCATGGGAAATAGATGGGAAAACAGTGGAAACAGTGTTGGACTTTATTTTGGGGGGCTCTCAAATCACTGAAGATGGTGACTGCAGCCATGAAATTAAAAGACACTACTCCTTGGAAGAAAAGTTATGACCAACCTGGATAGTATATTCAAAAGCAGAGACATTACTTTGCCGACTAAGGTCCGCCTAGTCAAGGCTATGGTTTTTCCTGTGGTCATGTATGGATGTGAGAGTTGGACTGTGAAGAAGGCTGAGCGCCAAAGAATTGATGCTTTTGAACTGTGGTGTTAGAGAAGACTCTTGAGAGTCTCTTGGACTGCAAGGAGATCCAACCAGTCCATTCTAAAGGAGATCAGTCCTGAATGTTCTTTGGAAGGAATGATGCTAAAGCTGAAACTCCAATACTTTGGCCACCTCATGTGAAGAGTTGACTCATTGGAAAAGACCCTGATGCTGGGAGGGATTGGGGGCAGGAGGAGAAGGGGACGACAGAGGATGAGATGGCTGGATGGCATCACTGACTCAATGGACGTGAGTTTGGGTGAACTCCGGAGTTGGTGATGGACAGGGAGGCCTGGTGTGCTCAGTTCATGGGGTCACAAAGAGTCGGACACGACGGAGTGACTGAACTGAACTGAAGTGAACATTCCATTGTATAGAGATATGGCATTTTGTGTATCAAGTCTCCAATCATCAGTTGGTGGGCATTTGGGTTGTTTTCACCTTTTAGTTTTCGTGAGTAATGCTGCCACATGTTTTTGTTTAAACCCTCTTAAGTCTGCTCACATCTTACTAGAAAAGAACAAATTCATGGACTAAAAGTGCTAGTTGCTAAGTCATATCCAACTCTTTGCAACCCCATGGACTGTAGCTCGCCAGGCTCCTCTGTCCCTGGGATTCTCTGGGCAAGATACTGGAGTGGGTTGCCATGTCCTTCTCCAGGGGATCTTCTGGACCCAGGAATCCACCCTGGGTCTCATGCATTGCAGGCAGATTCTCTACTGTCTGAGCCACCAGCCACCAGGAAAGCCCCTGGTTCTGTAGTAGAGATAAATAACTTTTCTCTTAGTAAAATACTATCATCATTAAAAAATATTCAGGTCCATGAGCAAATTTAATTGTTGTATTCCACAATATTTTGAATCCCTTATTGTTTATATCATAGTATATCATAGGCTATATTTCTAACTTTTGTATTTAATTAATATAATCATACTTAAGCATTAATATAAAAATAATTAATATAATCATACATAATTCTCCCTAAAATCATAAGCAAAACTTATTCCTAGACATGTTAATTATTCTTCCCTATTTTAACATTATTTGGTGTTAAATAATAACTAAGATTTATTGAGAGCTTACTACATACCTACGTAACACCCTTTGAAGTATATACTGTTAGCATTTCACAGGGGTTGAAAAGAGGCTTAGAGAAGATAAGTAGTCTGCCAAGGTCACAAGGGTTTGGGCTGGAAATCAGACCCTCACCAGGGTTATCACATTTCATATAGTAAATGACAAGGTCCGCCAGGAGTAGACCCTGACCGTCAACGTCTTGTCTCCTCGTTCATGACTTTAATCACATGTGTTTGTATAAAATCAACAGTGAACCTTTAAGCCCAATGCCCAAAGGAAGTGTACAGAATGGATACTCAAACCTCCACAGATGTGCCAAAACCATTTCAAAGTCAACAATTCCAAAATCTCCTTCAGGAACGAAAAAAAAAAAACACCCTATTTTTTCCATCTGAGTCTATCAGTTGTATGTGGTAACAGCAAGTTAGGATGTTCCAATAGGTACATGGAACAATCCACATTGATGGTGAACAATGTCTTCTCCACAAAAAAAGGACCACAGGCCACTCACATGCTGGCAACATCATTTTGCTCATAGGGCATAGGGCCATTCCACCATCACAGGTATTGCTCTTGGAGCTCACTGAAGCTCAGGAAGTGAAGGCTGAAAAAAGTGAGAGAGGTGAGCCAACATCTTACTATGTCCCAGTTAGAAAAATAAAATAAATAAATGAATGCATTTCAATATTAGACTTTGGGAGAGATATCATCTGAAGATTCAGGAAAACATCCATGCCCCAGAGTTGCTCCCTGATTTCTCCTGACAGACTACAATGAACAGGAGAAGAGTGGAAAGCAGGAATGGGAAGCTTTGCCAGCTGATCAACTTGGAGGGGTGATTTTGTTTTAGATTTGAAGAGTGGGGCTCTGCTGACGCTGCTGCCCTCTTAGGCACTGGATTTGCTGCCTTGAAAAGTACAACAATCAACTATGATGGTGCTGCTCTGTGGCTTTCTGACACACAGCTCTTCTGGCTATGGAAAAGGGAAAGAAAGTGAAAGTGAAGTCACTCAGTCATGTCCGACTCTTTGTAACCCCGTGGACTGTAGCCCACCAGGATTCTCCAGGCAAGAATACTGGAATGGGTTGCCATTTCCTTCTCCAGGAGATCTTCCCAACCCAGGGATCGAACCCGGGTCTCCCACATTGCAGGCAGACGCTTTAACCTCT
The DNA here is from genome assembly GCA_006410675.1 of Oreotragus oreotragus. Classification (NCBI taxonomy): domain Eukaryota; kingdom Metazoa; phylum Chordata; class Mammalia; order Artiodactyla; family Bovidae; genus Oreotragus; species Oreotragus oreotragus. The sequence continues at coordinate 183,131 of SJYX01005576.1, read as the reverse complement.
GAGCCACCAGGGAAGCCCTCTGGCTATGGAAGTAAGGGCAAATTAAGGGATGTTTAAAGCTACAGGCCTCCTTAGCCCCTCCAAGACCCAAATTTTGTGACAGTTGGGATTCTGGGTTTACTGTTTTCCATCACTGTTACAGCTGTAATTCTGTATTAAACGTGACGCTTTAAAAGTTTTTCAAACTTTTTACTGAAGTATAAAATATATATCACAAATGTATACAAATCAAAATTAAAGATCTCAGTACATTTTCATCAGCTGAATACATCCATTTACCCTGCCCCCAAGGGGCTTTCCAGGTGGCTCAGAGGGTAAAGAATCTGCCTGCAATGCTGGAGACCTAGGTTCAATCCCTGGGTCAGGAAGATCTCCAGGAGAAGAGAATGGCAATCCACTCCAATACTCTTGTCTGAAGAATTCCATGGATAGAGGAGACTGTTGGGCTCCACGATCACAAAGAGTCAGACACAACTGAGTGACTAACACTCACTTTTCATATGAGCATGGCCGTGCCCACTGAAGCAAGCCCCAGTTTTCCCCACAGCCAGTCTCTCCCATTAGGAAGCTTGCAAAAGTCTCTTATCTTTATGCATCGGATGGCAGACAGAAGAAGCAAGAACTATCATCCCACACCTCCAGAACAAAAACCACAACCACAGAAAGCTAACCCAAATGATCACATGGATTACAACCTTGTGTGACTCAATGAAGCTATGAGCCATGCCCTGCAGGGCCACCCAAGATGCATGGGTCATGATGGAGAGTTCTGACAAAACAGGGTCCACAGGAGAAGGGAATGGAAAACCACTTCATTATTCTTGCCTTGAGAACCCCATCAAGAGTATGAAAAGGCAAAAAGATATGACACCAGAAGTGAGTCTGATCTAACTCCAAAAGACTGAAGGACAGGGAAGCCAGGCATGCTGTAGTTCACGGGGTTGCAAAGAGTCAGACATGACTTAGTGACTGAACAACAGATTAAACAGAACAATATGAACATTTCAGTAGCCCTCCTTGGCCAGAGCTTTAATCCTAACACAAAAATAAGTCCCAGCAAGCACCCTGTGCCTAAAAAGTGCATTTAGCATCAAACGTGGTCCTTGGGACATGAGTACAATAATGTGACAACCCATCACTGCTGTATTTTTTCAGCACAAGCAGCAGCATCCACACAGAACCTCAAGCAGAGCACAGTACGCATCCCTCACAGTACAGAGGGGCGAGCCTCTCTAAATCACGAGAATGGAGCCAAATTAACAGGCCTAATGACAACGCATTGAGAATTAATTAACTAATCAGGAGCGTGCTGAATACAATTCTTCTGCCACCTGCAAAGAACAGTCTCCTCTTCCCCTTCTCCACTTCAAAGGCATCTCTAGCCTTGGTAAAAACCAAATACCCACTTAGTAAAGGATAAACAAACTGCGAGGGGGTGAGGGAGTAGAAACATGAATAAATAAACCACTTGCCTCTCTGCAATCCACTTGCTTCTCCTCCTTTAATGGACTCTCAATGATAGTCTGTAATCAAGGTGCCGTGATGGACTCAATTACAAGAAGCTCTAAGTGACCTCAAGCGAGTCATGTATTGTTTTCTCCTGGGTACCAGCCTCCTTTAGCCTGATACTCCCAGTCAGAAAACCTCTCATCTCAGACACAAAAGGATTCCTACAGCCACTGAGCAGCAGCTGCCTGAACACCGTGTAAATGGGCTCTCCACAACCCATCACATCCAGGAAAGGCTTCCGCCATTTGACTTCACTCAAGGCTGTATTCTTTGCCTAACTGGGGGGGTGGGGAATAGCCACCTACAAATATCCACAGGAACAGGGGACTAAGTTTCCCTTTAAAAGAAACCCAGAGGCAAAGGCTGAATGAATGGCATACTTTTTCATAAATCAGGCTAAAAGAACAATCCTGTGTGAAAAGTCCATGACCTTTCCTGAGGCTCTGACCTTGAATTTGAATCTTTTTCTGATGCAAAGAATATAGCCAATTGTCGGGCTCTGGATTAGATCTTTACAGGAAGTTTACAACCCTTTCCCTTCAGCGCTAGAATCTAGTCTGCAAGTTGGGGGTGAGAAATGGTATCTACCTAACATCTGGGGAGTCCCCCAACTTCATAACTGTCCTAACATATCAATAATTTTCTAATGCATTTAACTGTATTTGAATCTCACAAGATTCTCAGCTTCTAAACTAACATCTGAATCTAGATTTGGAGGGAAAATTTTAATACATCATTCACATGGTGATCATACCACAGAATAAAGAATCATTCTCTGAGATCAGAGGCCTTATGTAGGTCAGATCAGATTCTTGTGGAGAAGGCAATGGCACCCCATTCCAGTACTCTTGCCTGGAAAATCCCATGGGCAGAGGTGCCTTGTAGGCTGCAGTCCATGGGGTCGCTAAGAGTGGACATGACTGAGCGACTTCACTTTCACTTTTCACTTTCATGCATTGGAGAAGGAAATGGCAACCCACTCCAGTGTTCTTGCCTGGAGAATCCCAGGGATGGGGAAGCCTGGTGGGCTGCCATCTATGGGGTCGCACAGAGTCGAACATAACTGAAGTGACTTAGCAGCAGTAGCAGATTCTTGTCTTTTGATGAAGCTGGGGAAAAGAGGCTTAGAAATGTACCTTTGTCTATATGATATCCTCACATCATATGAGATGTGAGGAACATCTCACATTTTAAAAATCAATAATAAAAACTTTCCATAAGAGAAGTCAATGGGTATAGCAGGAAACAACTCTTCTTTGGCCAGATATCAGCTGGGGGTTCTAACAGACTTATGTCCCTTTAATGCCATGTCATGTATGCCCAGTTGTTCAGTCATGTCAGACTCTTTGTGACCCCATGGACTGTAGCTCACCAGGCTCCTCTGTCCATGGGATTTCTCAGGCAAGAATACTGGAGTGGGTCGCCTGTTCCTTCTCTAGGGGATCTTCCTGACACAGGGATCAAAACTGCATCTCCTGTGTCTCCTGCATTGGCAGGCAAATTCTCTACCACTGCGCCATCCAAGATGATCTTAATGCCATGTCTCATACCCCCAAACCAGCAGATTAATGATGCATCCACAAAATTACTTTCTTCTTTCCCAAATCCTACATCTGACACATTGCTGCAAGTAGTTTAACTGTGGAAGGCCTTGACCTCCTTTCTTTGTCGCTCTGATTCAAGTGTGTCTGTTTCCTTGGGGCTACCAAGCTCAGTTGGATGGCTGGCCAGAGAGGAATGGAGCATCAGCCAAACCCCGAACAATGGGCTCCTTTCTCCGGCTGTCACATGAACAGCGTTGTGTTACAGCCATTGTCCCTCCAAGCGGAGACGGAGAGGCACAGGTTCTCACAGACCAGCTATTCTCTCCGACCCCCTCTGACCAAGTCACTAGATATAAGAAATGAAGAGGAAAGAAAAGGAAAGAATATCTGTGCCTTTGGAGCAATACAGCCCTAACAAGGGTTACTGGTGTACCCACAGACCACCTGTGTCAGAAGACCCTGTCAGAAACACCCATCCCCAGTGCTCACTTCAGCAGCACGTGTACTGAAAAATGCACAGCCCTGGGCTCCACTGCACATCTACTAAATCAAAATTAGAGGTAATCCGGTATCTGCCAGGAATTCTTATGCTCCTAAAGTTTGAAAGCAGAGGCCTCAAGCATTTCTCACCCCGCTGATGGCCTGATTTTGCACACCTATCTGTTCAAGGAACACAGGAGATGAGAGGATATTGAAAGGGCATGTGCTTTACACTATGGTGATCCAGTCTTCATGTGAGGAGAAATGACTGGGAGGAGAGAGATGAGAAAAATGAGGGCACCAAGTAATGTGGGGAATGAGACAGGAAAGTTAAAAACTAATAATAATGACTGTTGAGAAGATGATAGGAAGTTGGGGGTAGGACAGCAATGAGGAAGAAGAGGGAGATAAGGGGAGAGGAAAAGGAGGTGCTGATGCAACCTGGCAGAGGCTGCGCCTTCTGGAAAGGCTGAGTGGCGAGAAAGCTCCAGTGGTGGGATGAACAGGTGACAGCAAATGACCATGTTGCAAAGCTTTAAGATGGGAATTTCCTCCATAGCTTTCAACCTTAAAAGTCAGCCACTCAGAGTTGAAAGTTTGGTGACATTATATGAAATGCAATAGATATGAAGTGATATCCATGGTTGGGCTGATCACCTCATGCTAAAAAGACAGTACAGTGGTGTGGCAAGGTCATCTCTAAATTAAACTTCTTAAAGGAAAATATGAGTTCAGATCTAGAAGATGTTAGAAGAAACTTAAGTCCTGTCTCCATCCACACTTCCGAAGAAGCTCCACAATGGCTGAAAGAACAGTTTTCTCATTTCATACCTTCTCATGGAACAGGGGCTCAATTTTTACTTGACTCTCAATTGGGTGCCCCAAACCACATTGGGTTTATATAATAATTGCAGTATAATATGATGGGCCCCTTTAGTGCACATAAGTTCTGTGGGAGCAGGTAGAATCTAGTCCTATAGTCCCAGACGTGGTTGTCATAAAACAGTTCTCAAATGTTAACTCATTACTCCTATGGAATGGTTTAGTCACTATTGCTTAAAGGTGTCTTACAAATTCCTGAGGCCATGTGTTTACACTTCCCTGTCTAAAATGCCTCATTCACTCAAGTCCTCTCTCCTTCAAGGCCCCACACTGTCAGGATGCCTCTGGCGAGCACACAGCCCTCTCTCTAGGATGAGCCCTCAAGAGCAGCTCTCAGAACTGCACACCAGGCCCTCACTACACCCAGCCTTAAACCATCACTGCAGTTTTGTGATCTATTTTTTTAAAGCAAATATCTTGGTACTTACACACAGTGTGTACCCCTACGTCCTATATATACCAAACACACATCTGATGGAGGCAAAATAAAACTCACTCTAATTACTTTCTCACAGAACAAAAGTCACATTTTATCACTGATTCCTTGTGCAAAAAAAAAAAAAAGAGAAAAAAATGAAGTATCCTTCACAAAATATCAGTGGGAGTAGATAATTGAAAGTTTTCATCTTGACTGTAGAACTAATCCTCTAGACCCAAAACAAAGATTTCATACTTTTATTTTGTTCTGTGTGAAATAAACTAAATTTGTGGGGTTTGATTTTCAATTTGCCATATTTTTTTAAAGGACAAGCTTGATCCTTTACTAGAAGGTATTTAAAAGACTCACCATGGGAATGATCATCTGTGGTGAGGTTCTAGAACTAAGCCAGTCTATGCAGCTCAGCCAGCTCGGCCAGGATGTCAAGGCCAAGGTGCTCAGTCACCCTCTAGATGGGGCCTCCTTGGTCCCAAAGATAAGATGTTTTTAACAGGCGCTGATATCCTGTGCACATATGTATCAAGATGAGGCTTTCTGTACTGAAATACTGTGTTTCTTTGTCTTGGGAAGAGGGGGATGGTACCATTTATTGCCCTCTGAATAGGAAATTGAAGTGGTTAAAATGCTTTACATAGTTTCTTTATCTAGGAGTATAAATCATTAGAAATGAAACCAGAGGAAATCACTAGTAATGAACATCCATAATGACAGGATATATTATCCCATTCACACTTTCCAGACTGGCTAATGGCACAAAGTATACGTCACCAAATAGAAGCCGAACGGTGACCTATAGTTTTACAAATAAGGTTGTATCAAGGAGAATAACATTGGTTTGCATCTTAGTTTTTCCTGATAGTATAAGAAATCCTTTTATTAAGTTCTATAAATTCATCTGCAAAAACTATTTTGAAAAGGAGAATGATTATACTGAAAAAAATTTTAAATTGGGAAGAAAAGGGAGTCAAGAGATAAATATAAAATCTTGGGAAATTCAGAGAGTGGGAATAAATGAATGAATAAGTAAATAAAGAGATTAGGAGATCAGTTAAGAGACTTACGAAAGTACAGCAGATGCAAGCTTAAATTAAGGTAGAAAAAGTTCATAATGGAAACAATTGAAAAAGACTAATCAACAGAAGCCAGTGAATCTTGTTTTAATTCTTAAAGCCAAGTTAATATTTTTAATGAAATACTGGGTATCCTTGAGAAAATGAGAGCCAAGGCAGTTCTTAATATTGCTTTGCTTGAAATCCAAACAATCTGGACATTTGTACTTAATTCATTGATGCTCCTACCTTCCTGCTCTATGTCACCGGAAATCTCTTACATCAAACTATGAATGAACATTGCTTTGTTGTTCATTTTATGGTGGTGCTGCCCATGAGATAAAAGTTCAGTTTTTGAAGCATCACCATCTTTGTCACTACCCTGCAATTTGTTCATTTGTGAAAATAGTATTACATATTTCCATTATTACAAAAAAATGAGTGGGAAATGAAAAAATTAAAAGCATAATCATAATTATAAGAAGACTTTGTCTCATAAACTTAATATGTGAAATGAAGATGGAAGTCATTAGGCATGCCCCAAATGGCAAATCTTTAGTCTGAATCAGATACTTATTTAATTTGAACAATTTAACTGGGACTCAAGGGAGGAAATATGGGAGGAAATATCAAAATTATAGAGCACTTAAAAAGAGAAAAAGAAGAAAACACTGAATAGTGTGTCTTTGACTATTGGAAAAGACTATGATGCTGGGAGGGATTGGGGGCAGGAGGAAAAGGGGATGACAGAGGATGAGAAGACTCCTGAGAATCCCTTGGACTGCAAGGAGATCCAACCAGTCCATTCTGAAGGAGATCAACCCTGGGATTTCTTTGGAAGGAATGATGCTAAAGCTGAAACTCCAGTACTTTGGCCACCTGATGCAAGAGCTGACTCATTGGAAAAGACTCTGATGCTGGGAGGGATTGGGGGCAGGAGGAGAAGGGGATGACCAAGGATGAGATGGCTGGATGGCATCACCGATTCGATGGACATGCGTTTGAGTGAACTCCGGGAGTTGGTGATGGACAGGGAGGCCTGGCGTGCTGCGATTCATGGGGTCACAAAGAGCTGGACATGACTGAGCAACTGAACTAAACTGAAGTGGCAAGACGTAATTAAAAATTTATAATATGCTTTTCTCTATAGGCCAGCATTCCCTATAACATGTAAGATTTTACACCACCGTTGAACCTGCTTTTAGGACTGCATCCTACTCTACTTAAGTAGGAAAAACAATATTGAATGAATCATCATGTTTCTGATCAAATATAAAAACAAATGGAAAGGCGTTCTATAAACTAAAAAGCACAGAGTAAACCACTACAGTGCCCTGATGTTCACAACCAAAACTATCCCAAAGGTATGATAAATTCAGCTCTTGAATCATAATACGAATATAGTTTTGAACTTACAACATTAATTCAGGCGCATCTGGTGTTTCATAAGTCTTCTTAGGATATTCTATCTTGTCCTTTTTCCACTCTATGTTACTAACTTTGTAGATTCTGTCTAGCCAAATTGTAAATTCTTGAATGACTTGTCCACAATCCTAAGTATGTACTTAATGACTAACCCAAACACTTGGTGTATCAATAAAAAGTCAAATGCATTCATTCATTCATTCTTCCTCCACATTCTTCAGGTATTTTTTAGGTAATCACTATGTGCCAGTCATTTGGATAGAGGCTCAGAATAAGGAATGATAAACTCACCAATCAGGTGGAAAATAATTCAGGTAACAGAGTTGACACAGCATGAGATGCTATATTAAAATTATCCACAAAGCAGAATATGAATCACATGAGATACCACTATTTATGTAAAATAACTAGGAAAAGCTTCACAGGAAACGTCTTAATTAAACTGCATCTTAAAGGATGAGTAGGTAGTAAGAAGTTAGTTAGACCAAAAAGAGGAGCAAAAACATTTCCTGCAGCGGGAAAAGCATACATAGCCAGGTCAGTGAGGAGTGAATGAGGCAATGCATTCTTTAAGAAATAGTAACAAGATCAACATCAATGGGGCTGAAAGGCTGAAGAACCGGGTAGCAGAGAAATAATCCTAACAAGATGATGCAAAGTTGGTCTTATGTATGGTATTAAGAGGTTAGGCTTTAAGCCATAAGTCAGTGTTTCTGCAAATGTGATTTGAGGTCACCTCTACCAGATTTATTTGGGGATCTGCTCAAACGCAGATTCTGGCCCTTACATGTGGGGTGAAGCTCCAGAATCTGCATTTTTCAATAAGTACCCAGGTGACCCTGACAACACCATCTGAGGAGTTGCCAAAGATTATTAAATACGGGAATGACACGATCAGATGTGTATTTTACAAATACGCTATTAAACAATCATGAGGAAAGTAAATCCGTGGTAGCTAAATGAGCACGTGCAAACTTGGGTTAGCATTAGAACCATCTGGGGAACTTGTAAAACTGCAGACTTTTCACATCTCACCCAGGACTTACCACACCTGAGTCCAAGTGGAGGGAGCAAGGATTTATATTTGGTAGAAATACATGANCTTTTCTCTTTCATGCATTGGAGAAGGAAATGGCAACCCACTCCAGTGTTCTTGCCTGGAGAATCCCAGGGATGGGGGAGCCTGGTGGGCTGCCGTCTATGGGGTCACACAGAGTCGGACACGACTGAAGTGACTTAGCAGCAGCAGCAGCAGCAGAAATACATGAAATCACAATTTTACCAGGGTCAAAAATAGTCAAGTTTTAGCAGTTTCTCATAGACCCATCTAGTACTTTTAACAAGTCCTCCTCTATGTTTTTGATATACATCTGAGAATAGCTGATGAAATATAAGCAGAGTCAAGTGCTTTTCTTTTTTTATTAGCAGTGTCATTATTCACTTTGACTGACATGGAATGAAGTAAGTGACATAACTTATGAACCTAAAACAAATGTTAAAAGAAAAAGAGGATATTCAAAAAACAACCACCAATGAACAAGGCAGCTAATTTAAGGATGTTAGAGCCAGAGAAACACCAGAGATTACACAGTTCTTTCCCTACCTCCCCACACATGATGAAGCTGATGGGAAAAGCGCCCTGCTAAAGGTTACACTGCAAATTTTGTTCAATCCCTCAGTGATATAGGCTTTTCATTTTAACAGGTATTGAAATCATCAGAGCTAAAAAGTGTTGGGGACTTAATTTATAGAGTAATAATGCCACATGAAGTTCTAAACTTGTGTGTGTGTGTGTGTGT